>PIJE02007448.1:5000-12488 GCA_002895965.2 Coryphaenoides rupestris | reverse complement strand
GAGAGAGAGAGAGAGAGAGAGAGAGGGCGGGGAAAGCGAGAGAGAAAGGGAGAGAACAAGAGGGGGAGCGAGCGAGAGAGAGAGGGCGAGATAAAGATAGAGAGGGAGAGAGAGAGAGCGAGAAAGAGAGAGAGAGTAATTGAAACGGGAGAGCTCTACAGCCGTTTGCCGCTGTGTCCAGCAGGAGTCAGGCTCAGTGGGTGGGAGAGTGGTGTGTGTGTGTGTGTGTGTGTGTGTGCGTCGTGCGTGCGTGTGCGTGTGTGTGTGTGTGTGTGTGTGTGTTGGACCTTGAACCGATTGTGTCTCTCTCTCTTTCTCTCTCTCTCTCTTTCTTTTCCCAGTTAGCGAGAGTGACAGGTGGGTGGTCTTTTGGACCTCAACCTATGCAAGACCCCCGCCACGTGCGAGACCTTTTCTTATAATGTTCCCTGTCCCCCCTGCGCCCCCAAAAAAGAAATGCCAGTAATGAATGTGTCATGGTTCTTTTTTTTTACATCATCATCATCATCATCATCCTCATGACGTCATCCAACCACAGCGCTGCCCCAAAGCATTGTGGGTCTGTGGTCCGTCGAACGTGTGCTTAGCTTTGTACCGTACAAACCTGAGGGCGGGGGTCTCAGTTCCTGCTCCGGTGGGCTGGAAGACCCCGACGCCGTGACTAAACACCGCAATCCCTTTTACAGGATCCCTCGCTAATTAGCTACCGGCTAGCAGCAAGCGGAGCCGCGCGCCGCAGCTTTGATCCGAGCGCTCCGATCGATACCCCGAGATCACGGCGTCTTGTAGCGAAACCATCGATCGGGTGTGCGTGTGTGCGTCGTGTGTGTTATGGTATGTGTCGGCGTGTGTTTCGGCGTGTGTTAGTGTGTGTGTTAGTGTGTGTCAGTGTGTGTGTCAGCGTGTGTGTGTGTGTGTTAGTGTATGTTAGTGTGTGTGTGTGTGTTAGTGTGTGTGTGTCAGCGTGTGTGCGTTAGTGTGCGTTGTGTGTGTTATGGTGTGTGTCGGCGTGTGTGTTCATGTGTGTGTTCATGTGTGTGTGTGTATGTGTGTGTTCATGTGTGCGTTAGTGTGTGTTATGCTGTGTGTCGGCGTGTGTGTGTGTGTGTGTGTATGTGTGTGTTAGTGTGTGTGTCAGCGTGTGTCTGTGCGTCGGCGTGTGTGTGTGTATGTGTGTGTGTTCATGTGTGTGTGTTCATGTGTGTGTTAGTGTGTGTGTTAGTGTGTGTGTCAGCGTGTGTCTGTGCGTTAGTGTGTGTTATGCTGTGTGTCGGCGTGTGTTATCGTGTGTGTGTGTTCATGTGTGTGTGTCAGCGTGTGTGCGTTAGTGTGCGTTGTGTGTGTTATGGTGTGTGTCGGCGTGTGTGTCCATGTGTGTGTTCATGTGTGTGTGTGTATGTGTGTGTTCATGTGTGCGTTAGTGTGTATGTCAGCGTGTGTCTGTGCGTTAGTGTGTGTTATGCTGTGTGTTGGCGTGTGTTATCGTGTGTATGTGTGTGTTCATGTGTGTGTGTGTATGTGTGTGTTAGTGTGTGTGTTAGCGTGTGTCTGTGCGTTAGTGTGTGTTAGCGTGTTGTGGCAGTGTGTGTTGGACCTTGAACCGATTGTGTCTCTCTCTCTTTCTCTCTCTCTCTCTTTCTTTTCCCAGTTAGCGAGAGTGACAGGTGGGTGGTCTTTTGGACCTCAACCTATGCGAGACCCCCGCCACGTGCGAGACCTTTTCTTATAATGTTCCCTGTCCCCCCTGCGCCCCCAAAAAAGAAATGCCAGTAATGAATGTGTCATGGTTCTTTTTTTTTACATCATCATCATCATCATCATCATCATCATCCTCATGACGTCATCCAACCACAGCGCTGCCCCAAAGCATTGTGGGTCTGCGGTCCGTCGAACGTGTGCTTAGCTTTGTACCGTACACACCTGAGGGCGGGGGTCTCAGTTCCTGCTCCGGTGGGCTGGAAGACCCCGACGCCGTGACTAAACACCGCGATCCCTTTTACAGGATCCCTCGCTAATTAGCTACCGGCTAGCAGCAAGCGGAGCCGCGCGCCGCAGCTTTGATCCGAGCGCTCCGATCGATACCCCGAGATCACGGCGTCTTGTAGCGAAACCATCGATCGGGTGTGTGTGTGCGTCGTGTGTGTTATGGTATGTGTCGGCGTGTGTGTTACACACACTAACACACACGCTGTGTGTTAGTGTGTGTCGGCGTGTGTTAGTGTGTGTGTTAGTGTGTGTCTGTGTGTGTTAATGTGTGTGTTTGTGTGTGTTAGTGTGTGTGTCAGCGTGTGTGCGTTAGTGTGTGTTATGGTGTGTGTCGGCGTGTGTGTTCATGTGTGTATGTGTGTGTTCATGTGTGTGTTAGTGTGTGTGTGTTATGCTGTGTGTCGGCGTGTGTTATCGTGTGTGTGTGTGTATGTGTGTGTTCATATGTGTGTGTTCATGTGTGTGTTAGTGTGTGTGTTAGCGTGTGTCTGTGCGTTAGTGTGTGTTAGCGTGTTGTGGCAACCACGGAGAGTCAGAGGTGGGACGCGTAGCCCACTAAGGACACAGAGTCTAATCATGCTCCGCATACGGGCTGTTTATTCCAGCCAACAGAAAAAGAACGTCGGCAATTATAATCCAAACGATATAATTTATAGAGATCGGAGTCCTCCTTGCTCGGGGCTCCTCTTCCCGGCCAGCCGTGCTCCGCGGGGGGGGGGGGGGGGGGGGCGTCAGGCCTGGCCGTTGGGCGTAGAACATCCACAAGGTTAGCTCTCAGCAATACAATCCATGTTAGCTCACCTCCTCCCCACAGCTTTTATAGCCGTCGTCTCCCGTCAGCTGCCTCTACCCGGCCCTCTGATGAGCCGAGTTGAGGACAGCCGCTGTGCTCCCTGTGACCTCGGGAGGGAGGAGCCGAAGAGTCTGTAAACTCCGCCCCCACTACCTGGCCGTGAGGTCGGCTTGGAGCGCTGTCCCTGGTGGTGATCCTCTTCGGGGGGTTGCCACGGTGTGTGTCAGCGTGTGTGTGTGTGTGTGTGTGTTCGTGTTTTTATTACCGTGTGTGTTAGTGTGTGTGTTAGCATGTGTGTTAGCATGTTCACGCCAGTGTGTGTGTGTGTGTGTGTGTGTGTGAGAGAGAGAGAGGTCTTTTAATACGTTGAAGTCACTCAACACCGCATCGACGTTGACAATTTTGACGAGTTAGCACATTTCCTATGCCGCTCGATGCGGTTAGCTGTTATGAAAACCGACGAATAGGAAAATTAAGTTGTTGCGAGATTTCCTCCGGGACTTCTGGTCCGCGTCCGCAAAAACAATTTGTCGTGTTTTTTCCTTACCGGTGATCAACGCGGCGTTGCGGCGCGTGAACGATATAATATCTGGTTGTCCTTTCATGTCATTTGAGATTCGATCGCGGCGAGGGAACGCACGTTACCACGCAAACAAACACTGATTCATATTCCCACACACGCGTGGAAAATGATAAACACACACACACACACTCATACACACAGTAAATACACAATGAATACACAGACACACGTACCTACCGTACATACATACACACTCATACACACAGACTTGCGTGTGTGTGTGTGTGTGTGCCTATGTTGTGTGTGCATGCATTCAGTATATAGTATACAAGTGCTTCACAGTATTGCCTCACATTCACCCATTCATACACCGACGGTGATGCCAACCATGCAAGGTAACAACCAACACGTCAGGAGCAAGTAGGGTTAGGTGGTGTCTTGCTCAGGGACACCTCCACACTTAGCTAGGAGGGGGAGGAGCCCGGGGATCGAACCAGCAACCTTCCTGTCACCAGACAACCGCTCTTATACCTCCTGAGCTACTGCACACACAACATAGGCACACACACACACACACACACACACACACACAAATGTATACATAAATACACTTCTGGTGTGGGCCTGCAGATGCAGATACCTGTTTATGTCGGCACTCTGAGCAGAGCGAGCGACCGAACGAGCGAGCGAGGGAGGGAGGGAGGGAGCAGTTTGTTAACGTCGGGCCGGGCTCTGGGATGCAGTCCTCCCGATCGGCTGTATGAACAAGCACACACACACACACACATCAACACACACACACACACACACACGCGGGAGGCGGGGAAGGGTGGGGGGCTCTGTCAGGGGAGATAAGGGAAGCACAGAGAGAACACACCCCGTGCACCTCCAAGTGATTGACTGATGCTTGAAAGAGAGGGAGAGAGGGGAGGAGAGAGAGGGAAGGAGGGGGGGAGAAGAAAAAACACATTTGCAGGGAGTGGGAGACGGAGAGAGGCAGAGAGAGAGAGAGAGAGGGAGGGGGAGAGAGAGAGCAGATGTGTTTGCGCGGGGCTAAGGGTGCGAGTGTTGTTTCTCAGAGATAGGGTGGAGTTGAGTCCGAAACAAACGCTGACATCTACGGATCTGTTTCACCGGAACAACCCCCCCCTTCCTCTCTCCCTCCCTCCCTCCCTCCCTCCCACCCTCCCACCCTTTATTCTCCCCCCCTAAAGCTCTCGTCTCCTTGCCCATGCCCTTCCATCCGCTCTCATCCTCTCCTCTTCCTCCTCTTCCTCCTCTGCCTGTGTGTGTGTGTGTGTGTGTCCTTGCCCGGCTTAGTGAAGTAAAAGGACATTTCTGTTGACTTTCAGGTGTAAAAGAAAAAGAAAATACTCAGAAACGTCCAAACATGAACAGCTCTGTGTGAGGGCTGAACCACATGGTAAATATAAAATAATAATAAACTCATAATGCGATTATTTTTGAGAGATATTGCGATTGCGATGGGATTCACTGTTGCATCACAATTTCTATTTTAATTGGTCGACACCGAACAAACAAAAGTGTTCTTACATCTGGAGAAAACATTGTGTAGACCAGGGTGTCTCTGTAGCACTACATTCATTTATTTATAACGGTGTTAGGGTTAGCCATGTTGTACATTTATAATACTTAATATTTAATACTTCTGGATTCATAGGCTGTAATCCCCATTCCTACATTTGCCTACTTTTGTCTGCTGTACAGAGTGGCCCGGTGTTGTCATGACGATGATGTGTGACAAATGAAACTGATTTGATTTAGACTTTGACTTTGCCGTATTGGGATAGTTTCATGAATTGTTCAGGCCGACTCTGTTTGTCTGTCCCTCTGACCTCATCGTCGAAATCAGAGCAAACGGACGTGGAGATTACTCGACATGTTGGCAACTTAGCGCACCGAATAGACATGAATGGCATTGTATTTATATATGCTTTTTATTCCAAGTGCTTCACAGTATTTGCCTCACCATTCACCGGATTTCATACCCGACGGCGGTGCCAACCATGCAAGGTAACAAACCAAACACGTTCAGGAGCAGAGTAGGGGTTTAGGTGTGCGTCTTGCCTCAGGGACACCTCCACACTTAGCTAGGAGGGGGAGGAGCCCGGGGATCGAACCAGCAACCTTCCTGTTGCCAGACAGCCACTCTTACCTCCTTGAGCACTGCTAAGGCCTATGAAGAAAGAAATTGATACAATAAAAAATACCCTAACCACCCACACCTCTGCAACATTCAACCCCCCACCCCGCCCCCCCAGCCCCGGAACGTTCCGTAAACATAATTTGTGCGCTGCCACGGAACTGTCTCCCGGGGTCAAAAATGTAATCCTGACCTTTTGCCTCATTAAAGAAAGATGTTCCCTTGACTGGACAACCCCCCCCCCCCCCCCCCCCCCCCTCCATCATGACCAAAAACCCCTCCTCGGGGGTCTTTAGGGAGGGCTAAAGGACAGCCTCTAAACCGCCGCCGCCGCCACCAGTCTCTGGTAATTGCGGAGCAGAATGTTAGCTCGGCGCCCGCGGAGACCGCACCCGCCCCCCCCCCCTGGCAACTTTTGAGGCGTCCGCTGAATGCCCGCGCACAAATGAGCATGATTTGATTAATGGGTTTGATTTGACGACGGAAGGCGGCGGAGGATACAGGAAGTGGCCGGGGCAGAGTTGGTCGGTCGTTCTATAATTGGGGGATCTGGGTTTTTGGCAGATCGGTGTGTTGGGGTTGTTGATGCAGTTTCCTCTTCATCCATGCCTTTGTGCTATATTGGTTCAATTTGACTTCCCTTAGTTGATGTTTATTATAAGAAAGGGGAGGAAAAAAAATATAGATATATATATATATATATATACAGTATATAAATATACCGTTTCTTCAGCGGGAAATTAAATTAGGGCAGAAATTCTCTTTGAAATGTGAATTCCCTGTCGCCTTTTGTTCGGAAACTATAGCAAATGAGAGCTCACACATACGAAAATAAAACACACACACACACACACACACACACGGGAAGTGGTAAATTGGAGACCACTTCTCGCTGACTTTCTTTTCGAGAAATAAGTGATGAAAGATACGGATGTACACACACACACACACACACACATGTTTACTGCTCCTCGGATACACAGTCTGTCTGTCTGGGGGAAGTTGTGTGTTTATGAGAATGAGTGAAGTTGGAGAGAACTTCAACAGTTTGAATCAAGAAATGTTCTCTTTCATTAGACGGAGATGATTGTTCTCACTCCTAATTGTTCGTATTGTGCGGCGGCCTTGTTAAATCCAATTTAATGTGCCTTGTTAAACGGTTCTCCTTTTTTGTATTTGCCGATGTTTCATATCAATACTCTGATTGTGTGCCTTGCGATAATTGGCCGTCAGAGAGGGTATGAAGTTATTAACCAAGCAGTCTTCACAACAAAACACAGACAAACATGTCTGCCGGCAATCAAGGCCGGAAGTTAGCGTTCCCGCTCCTGCATCCGAAAACGTTCCATTTTCAACATTCACCTCAGACACCAGATAGAAACCCAGCCGAGTCCCGGGTGGAAGGAAGGTCCCGGCTATGAACCCTCTTTGAATGTGCACGGGGCGACCAGTGTTCCCAACCTCTCTCTCTCTGCTCACCCCAGCGTCTGAATTCATTCACCAAGTCCCTCCGGCTGCGATTCATGCATCCCCTGATTCACAACCTTGGACACGTCCTCGGTGTTGTGTCCCGGAGTCCTCGGGTGTTTGGGGTCTCGCGACGGACACCCTCGTCGTCCAGGTTACCCGACCATGATGTCGACCGAGCCTCGGCCGTCGGCGTCCAAGTGGCTCTCTACCGCCCCCCAGCTGGTCACCTCTTTTCATCCTCTCTGCTGCAGCCTCCACGCTGATGTCACTGATGGCTCTCCAGCCGCCGCTCCTGTGATGCCCGGGGTTTCCGTCGGCCTTGCTGAGGGAGTGGCCTGCGCTGCCAAATCCCCGGCTGCCCACCTCCACTGGCACGCATCCGGTCCCCCCCACCAGCTCCTGGTACTCCGGGTACCACGAGTAGTAAACCTCGCATTCATGCCAACACACGTGCATCAACATGGATGAAGAGTACTTCACATCCGTGTTGAAGCATCCATTTTTTTTCAGAATTTGTGCCGTGTTTGTTTTTTCCGCGGTGATGAATTGCGA
>PIJE02007447.1:0-12495 GCA_002895965.2 Coryphaenoides rupestris | reverse complement strand
CTTTGTGGGTCATCAGCGGTTCAGCCATAGCGGCGCGCTACACCCTAGCGCCACGCTACACCGTGCTACGCCATGCTACATCATGCTACACCGTGCTACGCCGTGCTACACTGTGCTACACCGTGCTACGTGCTACACTGTGCTACACCGTGCTACACTGTGCTACACTGTGCTACACGTGCTACACTGTGCTACACCGTGCTACACCGTGCCACTGTGCTGTACACCGTGCTACATTGCCGTGCTACATCGTGCTACATGTGCTACATCGTGCTACATGTGCTACATCGTGCTACATCGTGCTACATCGTGCTACATCGTGCTACATCGTGCTGCATCGTGCTACACCGTGCTACATCGTGCTACACCGTGCTACACCGTGCTGCATCGTGCTACATCGTGCTACATCGTGCTACATCGTGCTACATTGTGCTACATTGTGCTACATCGTGCTACACGTGCTGCATCGTGCTACATCGTGCTACATCGTGCTACATCGTGCTACACCGTGCTACATCGTGCTACATCGTGCTACATCGTGCTACATCGCGTGCTACACGCTCACACGTGCTACACCGTGCTACACCGTGCACTCGTGCTACCGTGCTACACCGTGCTACACCGTCACACCGTGCTACACCGTGCTACATCGTCACACCGTGCTACACCGTCACACCGTGCTACACCGTGCTACACCGTCACACCGTGCTACACTGTGCTACATCGTGCTACATCGTGCTACACCGTCACACCGTGCTACACTGTGCTACATCGTGCTACATCGTGCTACACGCTTCGCCATCGCGGCCCCCACCCCGCCTACCCCCCCCCCACCATTACTCATGTCTTTGTGATCACGTCGAGTAAACCTCCTACAGTCGGTGTTTTCCTAAAAGTGTGAGCGCTCCCTGAGAGCTTTTATTTTGATTATTTTCCCCCAGAACGGTGACGGGGTTTACTGGAGGACTGGGGGGGCGGGGGGGCGGGGGGACGGGGGGGGGCGGGGGGGGGGGGGGGAGGGGGGGGCGGGGGGGCGCTCGCTTCTGAACAGACGGCACCTGGAGGCGCAGAGACACGGCCGAGCGAGCTCAGATCCCCGGTATCCACAGACACCCGCTTACACCCTCCTCCTCCTCCTCCTCCTCTTCACCTCCTCCTCCTCCTCTTCCCCCCTCCTCCTCCTCCTCTCCTTCCTCCTCTCCTCCTCTTCACCTCCTCCTCCTCTCCCTCCTCCTCCTCTTCACCTCCTCCTCCTCCTCCTCCTCTTCCTCTCCTGCGTGCGGGGAACATGGGTTTAAGGGGATCGGTATGCCGGTCACGGTGAGGCAGGCCAGCCCCCTCCTGTCTCGCGGTCCAACAGAGATGTGTGTTTCTGACTCACGCAGACACAGCAGCCGCCCTCCCAAACTTACTGTCGAGTTCCTGCCTTTGTTTGCCTTCTCCCACGGATGTGGAGCCGCTCACTCACCACCAGCTAACTCACGACTAACTCACGACTAACTCACGACTAACTCACGACTAACTCACGACTAACTCACCTTAACTCAGGTTACGGACTGCAGACTGCCTAATGACTCACACCCAGTAGCTAACTATTACTAATCACTTTGTGGGATATTGAGAGCGTTAAAATGAGACGAATAATACAACTTTTTCAATACGAGTTTCACTGGAGTCCGCGGACGGACCGACTCCGTTTTGTGAGGGGAGGAGCCAAACTCGGCATTATTTACTGCATGATGTTACCATGGCGCTGACTTATTATCTTATTATTATCATTGCAGTGAATACCAAAAGGCCGGAACGTTTGGAGTGCGTGTGTTTGAAACTTGTGTGTGAAAGTGTTTGCAACGCCTCAAGTGAGGCACTCCTATAACTACCCCCCTCCACACCCCTAACTCCTTCTACCTCACCCCTTACCCCTAACCCTTAACCCTTAACCCTTAACCCCCTTACCCACCTGGTCTGCCCCCCCACCTGCCCTGTGAGGTGGAGGGGGGGTGTGAGTGTTCAACCCGGGTCGCCTCCCACCCGGCGGAGGAGATCTCACCAATCTGATGAGATTGTAATCAACAGAGTCTGCATAAACACACACACGCACACACACACACACACACACACACACACACACACACACACACACACACACACACCACATACACACACACACACACACACACACACACACACACACACACCATACAAGCACACACAGGTTCTCGGAAGTGTTCAGCGTACAGTAGAATATGATACTTGTGTTTCTCTCATCAAAGCACAGAACGCCAGCCGACCGAGACGCCTTCTGGTTCAGTACGTTAGGAGACGTCTTTGTTCTGCACTTTATCTGGAGGCTCATCTCTACAGCAGGTAGGGGTTAGACAGTACAGAGACAGGTCATTAAGGAGCAGGTAGGGGTTAGACGGTACAGAGACAGGTCATTAAGGAGCAGGTAGGGGTTAGACGGTACAGAGACAGGTCATTAAGGAGCAGGTAGGGGTTAGACGGTACAGAGACAGGTCATGACAGGAGCAGGTAGGGGTTAGACGCGTACAGAGACACCAGGTCCATTACAGGAGCAAGGTAGGCGGTTAACAGTACAGAGACAGGGTCAACTAAGGAGCAGGTAGCGGGCTAACAGTACAGGAGACCCAGGGCTCAATAAGGAGGCAGGGTAGGCGGTTCAGACGGTACCAGAGGGACAGAGTCATTAAGGAGCAGGTAGGGGTTAGACGGTACAGAGACCGGGTCAGTTAAGGAAAGCAGGTAGGGGTTAGACCGCGCTACAGAGACGAGGTCATTAAGGCAGCAGGTAAGGGGTCTAGAACAGGGTCACAGAGACGGGTCATAAGGACGCAGGCTAAGGGGCTTAGCACTGCGTAAACAGAGACCAGGTCTTAAAGGAGGCAGGTAGGGGTTAGACAGGTACAGAGACAGGTCATTAAGGAGCAGGTAGGGGTTAGACGGTTACAGAGACAGGTCATTAAGGAGCAGGTAGGGGTTTAGACGGTACACAGAGACCAGGTCCATTTAAGGAGCAGGTAGGGGTTAGACGGTACAGAGACAGGTCATTAAGGAGCAGGTAGGGGTTTAGACGGTACAGAGGACAGGTCATTAAGGAGCAGGTAGGGGTTAGACGGTACAGAGACAGGTCATTAAGGAGCAGGTAGGGGTTAGACGGTACAGAGACAGGTCATTAAGGAGCAGGTAGGGGTTAGACGGTACAGAGACAGGTCATTAAGGAGCAGGTAGGGGTTAGACGGTACAGAGACAGGTCATTAAGGAGCAGGTAGGGGTTAGACGGTACAGAGACGGGTCATTAAGGAGCAGGTAGGGGTTAGACGGTACAGAGACAGGTCATTAAGGAGCAGGTAGGGGTTAGACGGTACAGAGACAGGTCATTAAGGAGCTGGTAGGGGTTAGACGGTACAGAGACAGGTCATTAAGGAGCAGGTAGGGGTTAGACTTGTTGTCCCTCCATCGTTCTCACCGTGGTTCAATTTAATTCAATTGTAACTTTATTGTTCCAGGGGTGAACATTCGGTTCACAGGTCCGCATGCCAGCCATTCCACATTAACCACGGCCCAAAAACAAACAGCGACACAAGCATAATATTTTGACACATTTTGTGCAGAACGTTGGGGTTTAACACACACACACACACACACACACACACACACACACACACACACACACACACGCACACACACGCACACACACACCAAGTACATCTTATCACATACACACACACACACATACTCAAAGACACACATATACATTACACACAAACCACAACCACACACACACACACACACACAACCATGCACACAGATGCTGCTGACACACACACACACACACAAACCACAAACCAAAAATGCACACACACACACACACACACACACACACACACGAGACCACCAACTCCTATACTCATAACAAATACAAGCTGTACCAAATATTCATAACAGCAACATCTAAATACTTTATAGTATAGCCAAGTAGCCAAGTCACTAAATCTGATTGTCGCCGTTTATCTCGGGGATCTGCGGCCAGCGACCTCGGGGGGGAAACTAGTTTCGTTGTCGGTCTGTCGTCACGGTGATCGGACGCCATCTTGTCCTGTCCTCGCATTCCATTCCAACGCGGGGGGTGGGGGAGGGAGGGGGGATGTCGTTATTGTCGCCCAGTGTTGACCGACTGTCAGAACCGAATGTACACGATACCTCCGTGTATTTATAAGTACGGCAGACTTTACTTAAGGGCAGGAATGTGAGGTGCAGGGCTGCTGTTGTTTTAATATTAGTTTCTTAATGGAGGACATTAAGTAGGATCAACAAAACACAACGGGAGGAAGGAGAGCCGGCGAGAGGAGGAACGTAACCGCCGTCGTTCTACACGCACATAACCGCCGCCGGCCGTCTGATGCTTCAGTCACGCTGCGCTACGCCGGCGGTATCGGGTTGAAGACGGACGAGAGACCGAACAACCGCTTGGCGCAGGAAGCGGATCAGATCCCAGCCGGGCCTGGACCCGCGCCACCGCACCGCTCCGCCGCACCACCGTCGGTTTGTAGTTTTCGTTTACAGATTAGCCGGTTTGTTTCCGAGCGCTCGTCTCCGACATGATACACATCTGGCGGTCGGCCGTGCCGATGTGCGCGGCGGCGGCGGCGGCGGGGTCAACGTGAACAACGCCGGCACCGGCCCTCCGTGATGATATGTCATCCCGCTCCGCGATCTCCATCTCTTATTAGAGATGAAATATAAACCTAAATATAAACCGAGCAGAAATGTGTTTCAACTCAAGCCGTGCAACGATTTGATTTGGATCGCTGGGCCCGGACTCAGGGGAACCGCGTCCCACGTGAACTTAGGAGTCCCGGAACATTCCAGAGAAACATTGTTTACGCCAACGACCGCGAGACGACGCGCGGCCCCCGATGAGTCGCGTCGCGGCGACGAACGCGACGCCAACGTTTTTATTCTCCCGACGCGACGCCGCGCCAATCTACATAATCCTGCCATTGTTGCTCCACGAGTGGCGGCTCAGCGCAACGTACAAAACACGGATGATTACAATTCTCATTCAGCTGCCATGATTGCGATCTCCTCCTCCCCTTCCTGTACGTTCCCGCGGCCGGCAGCTGGTCCGCGGCACGACGGGCGCCGCGTTCATCACGGGGACTTCACGGACGAGTGTTTGGAATTAATCGTCGCTTTACAATGTGGCGGGACAACATGGCGTCCACCGTCCTCCCGCTTGAGAATGAGCCGTTCGAGATTCCGGCTCTGACCCCCCGGCCGGCGCGGGGGTTTGAGGTCGTCGTGCTTTAAACACGGCAGTAGAACTCAGTCCAGGACGACTCCTCCTCCCACCAGATGCGACCGTATGCACGCACTTGTAACTGTTTCCCACTTCAAGTCTCTAAACTTTGTGTAAAAGTCGTGCGTATGTTGACAGGGCTCTCCCTCCTCTGTGATTGATGGTGTGTACAATTATCCCGTTATCCCCCCTGATGGTAATCAGCAACGACACGCCTCGCAGTCTGCTGCTGCTGCCGCCGCCGCCGCCGCCGCCGCCACCGCCGCCACTGCTCCCATCGATCCTGCGCTCAGATTCCTAAAGAGTCCCACGAGACTTCAGGTCTGTCTGCTGTTCAGGGAGCCGGAGTACAGGTGAGGAGGAGGAGGAGGAGGAAGAGGGGAGGAGGAGGAGGAGGAGGAGGAGGAGAGAGGAGAAGGAGGGAGAGGGAGAGGAGGAGAGAGGAGAGAAGAGGAGGAGGAGAGAGGAGAGAGGAGGAGAGAGGAGGGGTGAAGACGGGAAGGAGGAGGAAGAGGAGGAGAGGGAGGTGGAGGTGGGGGGTGAAGAGGGGGACCTCTGATCTGTGTTCCCCCACAATGCACCTGGGCCTCTACCGGGTCCTCATCTCTCCTCTGACAACCTGCACACCTTGAGAGCAGACATGGGGGCAGCAAGACACCTCTAGTTCAGGCATCCATGCAGACTGTGGCGTGTTGCTGTTAGTACACACACACACACACACACACACACACACACACACACACACACACACACACACACACACACACACACACACACCGCCCCCCCCCCCCCCCCCCCCCCCCCCCCCAGGGTCCCTGTATGTACGGTCCTCAGTGAGCCTCTTCAGTCCTGATGAGCCGTCCTCGCACGCTGACGTGTTTACGAGGTCCGAGGTTACGAGGTCTGGACGTCTCCATCCTCCAGCTGCGGTCGTAGAGCTGCTCAACGCTGAGGGCTTACGTGTGTGTGTGTGTGTGTGTGTGTGTGTGTGTGTGTGTGTGTGTGTGTGTGTGTGTGTGTATCTGTGTGTAATTGTGTGTGTATTGTGTGTTTGTGTCTGCGTGTACATGTGTGTGTGTGTGTGTGTGTGTTTATGAGACAGTGCTTTTGGCGATAGGGGCGTGTACAGGTGTGTGTATGTAAGTGAGTGGTGTGTGTGTGTGTGTGTGTGTGTGTGTGTGTGTCGGTTGTTGCAAAATGTCGAACAAGGTGAGACAGAGCTCGTGCTGGTTAACATGACCGTGACTCACCGTTCGTCAAGCCCCGCCCCCTTTCCCCTGCAGACGAGGGCGATGACACACAGCTTCATCCACCCTCCCTCCCTCCCTCGCTCGCTCTCTCTCTCTCTCTCACACACACACACACACACACACACACACACACACACACACACTCTGTCTTTACGGGAACATCCCTCTCTGATGTCTGGAGGCGGAGCAGTCAGCAGCTCGGCGGGGATCCACTTGTGCTCTGAATCAGTGCGTCGGTCCGCTGCAGACGCACTACAAAGCGTGGCCTGCTTTCACGAGGACGCCGCTGCACAAGGACGCCGCTCCCAACGCAGAGCGGCCCCCCGCCTCGCCGGGACCGTGACCTCGTTTCCTCGCTCTGACAACACCGGCGTCACCCCGACTTTGTGCTCCGCCTCCTCCTCCTCCTCCCGCCGCCGCCGCCGCCGCTGTTGCCACACAAACTGTTAACACCAATCAACATCCGCTGGGAACGTCCATGTCTCTGTGAACGAGATCACGTCGCTCTACCGCACCGTGATTAGTGGTCGTTTGCTCTACGACACACTGAGTGATTAGCGATGAGTAACTCTGTTTTAATACTAAACACAGACGATGGGATGAGTTTCTATGAGAACAGAGCCAAGATCACACATGACAGTGAGGCTGTGTGGTGACGCACACACACACACTCACACACTCATACACACACTTACACAGACACTCACACACACACACACACACACACACACACACACACACACACTCACACACACACACACACACACTCACACACACTCACACACACACACACACACTCACACACACTCACACACACACACACAACACACACACACACACACACACACACACACACACACACACACACTCACACACACACACTCACACACACACACACACACACACACACACACTCACACACACATTCACACACACTCACACACATACACACCACACTCACACCACACACACACACATACACACACACTCACACACACACTCACACACACACACACACACACACACACACACACACACTCACACACACACTCACAACACACATCACACACACACCACTCACACACACACACACACACCCATACACACACATGCGCACTTATGCACACATATTATGAAAAATAATAAGAAGACTACAGTGTTGTAATCATGAAATACCACTTGGGATTGACAGTGTGTCGCAAGCCGGGGGAGTGTGTGTGTGTGTGCGTGTGTGTGTGTGTGTGTGTGTGTCCTAAATTACCCCCCCCCCCCCCACCCATCCCGGTGGAAGCAGCCAATCCGGTCGGGGCCTCCGCTGGTCACATGCCTCCCATCAGAGGCAGTACCGTCATTAACCTCTGCATACTGGACAGAATCCTGTCTCATTATCCCCCGCCGTTTAATTGGCCAAATAAATCACCGTGGCGATGCGGCGGGGTCACCTCGACCTATCAGAGAGCCGGAGGGGCTAGCTTAGCGGCGCTAGGGCCACAGGGGCCGCGGGACCAGAAATCTATTAACTATCTCAGCAAAGCGCTAATGGAAACTAATCTGGCCGGCCGACGAGCCGCGGCGGCTACTAGCAACCGCTACGTTGCTAGTTTTATTCACAACAATTTAGTTTTTGTGCATTTTACAAATCTATCTATTTTTTATTATCTGTATTTTTTTTGGTTTGCTTTTTCTTTTCTTTGGGGAGCATTTGGAAATATATGTACAGTCAAGGAAATCAGAAACATCTGTGTTGATGTTGACTTTACAGCAAATGAATGAATTGTTTGTTCATTTAATTCACATCCAACAGACATCCAACATTCCTCTATCATCGTCGCACTGCGGCGCAGATTATCTGATTTAAGTATTAAGTGATTTATGTATTAAGTGATTTATGTATTAAGTGATTTATGTTTGCCACAGAGAACATTTTATTCGCATTTGGCCTCCGGCCCAAGCAAACACAGCTCCCTGCGATCAAGCTAACAGCTAACACAGCACCCTGAGGCTAACATCGGGGGCATCAGACGCCAACCTGTGTGTCACACACACACACACAGGCGCACACACACACACACACACACACACACACACACACACACAGGCCACACACACACACACACACACACACACACACACACACACACACACACACACACACACACACAGTATTAGCAGCAGCGCACGATCCCCTCAGTTAGCCAGCAGCGCGGGGGTTGTTGCTAGCCCTTGTAGAGCTGCTCCGTTCACACGCCTGACTGACATGTGGCCGTCTGGCTCGGGATTAGCTCTGAGTCATGTGATCGACCGCGGCCGACGTCAGCCTCCGGTCCGACCGCACGAGTCTCTGGCGCAACGGAGTCTCAGAAGGATTACAAAAACCAAATCTGTTCAAACTTGAGTGTGAACGGTGAACTCCGTGGGGCGGCGCGGAGGTACATATGCCGACTGGCGGTGCTTTGGGATCACCGATCAGAGGCGCGACTTCCGAACTCTGTAAAGTGTAACGGAATCGGACGGTTTGATGCAGTTAGGTGATTTGGAATTCGAAATAGCTGCTTGCGATCGATTCCGATTCCGATAAGTAAAGTGATCGGAATCTGCTCAAACTGGCATGAGACTCAGAACAGCGACAGGAGAGCTGCCATCATCACTGTTCTGAATCCTCTGATTCGGCTGATTTCAGGTGCTTTACTGTTCCCTGAAGGGATTAGACACGACCAGAGCTTCTTCTTCTACGAGGCGCCGCGTGCGCTTCATGAAACAAACAAACAGCAAGTTGTGGACTCATAAGCATCTTCACAGCCTCGCCGGGGACTCGCAGCCCTGGCCTGGTTCCGCTCGTGTCCGAGATTAGATTTCTTTCTTTGGTTTTTCCCGCTCTTTTCTTCCCCGTCTTTGTGTTGCCTTTTGTCCGGCGCGGGGAACGCTGAGGCGGTCAGAAAGGCCCTAGCTCGGCGGTTTACAGTGTGGAATGGGCAGTTGATCGCTTCGGACACCTCCGCTGCCAACTACCGGCGGAAAGCAATGAATAAAAATCAGAAGCGATTTGTTGTCCGGCCGTGAATAGCGAGGGACAGCGGCGGCTCTTTTAATCCGTGTAATGGCTTATTGACTTCGACCCCCAGGAGAGAATACATTTAAGATGGAGGATGGACTTTTTTTTTCTTTTCTTTTTCCTTACAGCACAATTCCGGCTGAAGTGGAGGAATCACGGCGCTCATAAATACATCTGGAGCTCGCGCCCCGCCTGCTGTCTGCAGGAACAAGGAGCTTGGAATCACCTTTTAATACGTCTTCATTCTTCTCTTTATTCTTCTCTTTATTCTTCTCTTTATTCTTCTCTTTATTCTTCTCTTTATTCTTCTCTTTATTCTTCTCTTCATTCTTCTCTTCATTCTTCTCTTCATTCTTCTCTTCATTCTTCTCTTTATTCTTCTCTTTATTCTTCTCTGTCTGCTTGCTGGCTGCCGTACCACAACAGATTTATTCATCTTTATTCATCTTATTTTATCTTCCCTGTCACAGAAGGACGCTGCTGTTTTAGCACACTGTACACATTCTAGCGCATGTTTCTGTGGTTACCTCGGCTACACAAACGGTGAAAGTAATTTACAACAATACAACGATACGACGTGTGGAGATGCACACACAATGTCTGCTAAACGCTCGTCTTTTTTGTATTCGACAAATCCCGTCGGATTAGATTTCAGCCTAATGGACCCTGAGCAGTATTCTGAAGCCCTGTTGTGGAGGTGAACCGTACGGAGCTGCGCCTGGGATTTGCTTAGAACCCAGAACTGTGCATTTAATCTCGTTCCACAGACACAACAAGAAGCAATCTTGTTTTATGGAGATAATATACATGGACATCACCGCAAACCTTATACCCGCGACCAAGATGTTTAAATTCAAATGAGTCCAGTTTGCTCTCTCTTGGCACATCAAATTACACCGAACTCGTATGGAAAATCACCTGGAGAGAGAGAGAGAGAGAGAGGGCGAGAGACAGAGAGCGGTAGAGAGAGAGAGACAGAGAAGTGAGAGAGACAGAGAAGTGAGAGAGACAGAGAAGTGAGAGAGAGAGAGAGAGAGGGCGAGAGACAGAGAGCGGTAGTGAGAGAGAGAGAGACAGAGAAGTGAGAGAGACAGAGAAGTGAGAGAGAGAGAGAGAGAGGGCGAGAGACAGAGAGCGGTAGAGAGAGAGAGACAGAGAAGTGAGAGAGAGAGAGAGAGGGCGAGAGACAGAGAGCGGTAGAGAGAGAGAGAGACAGAGAAGTGAGAGAGACAGAGAAGTGTGAGAGAGAGAGAGGGCGAGAGACAGAGAGCGGGTAGAGAGAGAGAGACAGAGAAGTGGAGAGAGACAGAGAAGTGAGAGAGACCAGAGAAGTAGAGAGAGAGAGAAGTGAGAGAGAGAGAGAGAGAGGGCGAGAGACAGAGAGCGGTAGAGAGAGAGAGACAGAGAAGAGAGAGAGACAGAGAAGTGAGAGAGAGAGAGAGAGGGCGAGAGACAGAGAGCGGTAGAGAGAGAGAGACAGAGAAGTGAGAGAGACAGAGAAGTGAGAGAGAGAGAGAGAGAGGGCGAGAGACAGAGAGCGGTAGAGAGAGAGAGAGGGCGAGAGACAGAGAGCGGTAGAGAGAGAGAGAGACAGAGAAGTGAGAGAGACAGAGAAGTGAGAGAGAGAGAGACAGAGAAGTGAGAGAGACAGAGAAGTGAGAGAGTGAGAGAAAGAGGTAGAGAGAGAGTGGACAGCCATCTTGCCGCCTCCATCGGCATTCATGGTTCTGTTGATTTCCTCACGTGGAAATCCTTCGTCAAAGTTTGTTTCAATTAAACCAACCAGGTGCTGCCAAGCCGCGGAGAGACGGGAGAATCGTCAACTTCATTTGCAAAACAACGACTAACGTGAAACACTCGTCTGTCGTTTTAAGAGGCTCGCGCATAATTACAATTCCGCGGAATAATTCTCCATAATTAGCGCAGTAATACTCGCTAAGAATAGCGGAGTACTCCGTGAAGCGTCGGCCCGCGAGAGGAGGATTCCTGTAATTGTCGTAGAACGGTTTGACCTCCGGATCCGAAGCGATCCGAGCGTGTTATCAAGCCGCGCTGTGTTGTACGAAAACTCTCATTTGGCCGACACAACACAGAACATTATACAAATAAAAATAAAAAAAAGCTTTCACACAACAACGACGTCCTCAAGTTATCCCCGCTCCCAGCCGACAACCGACCAAACATAAATCCTAATGAAGCGACGTGAGCGATCGAGGAGACGTTAGAATTTGTGTTCCGCTCGTTGTTCCAAACCGACAACCAACCTCACGGACGTAGCTTCCCCGCCTCGGTTAGCTCCGAGCGCTATCCAGAAAGACATTAGCATGTGTCCTGTTTGTCGCTGTCAACCGGCGGTTTTATAAATAAAGTTTTTGCGCGGCCGCCGTGTTGTTCAATATTGTGAGCGTGTTGAATGGTAAGCAGGCAGAGTGTTGTGTTAGGGGGGCTTAACAGGTAGAGCGCGCCTGTCCTGCGGCCGCGCTAGCCCTGTCCAGCGCTGGCTTGTCCAGCGCGCCGGATCCAGCGGTCCAGCTGGCTCCGGGAAGTCCCCCCGGGACCCGCAGGCTTGCCAGGGGGCCTCCGACGCTCCAGGCACGTCAGCTCCCTGACTGGGGCCTGAGATGGGAGGAACCTGTCTGCCGTGGTGCTCTCTCCTCTATCTCTTCTTTCGTCCTCTCTCTCCTCTGGCTCCTCCTCTGTCTCTCTCTCTCTATCTCCCTCGTCTCTCTACCTTCTCCTAAATATCCTCGTCTCTCGTGCTCTCTCTCTCCTCTCTGGCTCTCTCTCATGTCCTCCTACTCTCTCTTTCTGGCTCTTCTCTCGCTCTTCGCTTTGGCCCCCCTGCCTCTCTCTGTCTCTCTCTCTCTCTCTCT
>PIJE02007446.1:0-12495 GCA_002895965.2 Coryphaenoides rupestris | reverse complement strand
GTTTCACTCGTTATTTACCGACATTTATGGATCCGGAGTGCCGCGGCGTAACACTGTCAATATGCACTTTGCTCCACGAACGACAAACACAAACACAATCAAATTGTTTTGTTTGGCTGTTGCTGCGTGCAGCCAATCGTAGCGCGTTAAACCGACTGGCCGCGGAGCACATACACATGTTTACGCAATAATGTTATCAGCGAACTGCGCACCAAAGAGACACATCACTGCGATGTACGTCCTCCAGATGCAATAATGATGTAAGTATCTGGGCCGTAAAAAAAAAAAGGTCTCGGCCGGCGCCCTCTCCGCTCTGGCGGGCCGGCCTCGGCGTAAAGTGGACGTTGACGACGGTTCGCAGACGCACAGAATACTAGAATATCCGATTAAACAGCCAGCTGCCTACAATCTGTCCGTCTGTTTTGTGTTTCCGCGCTCTCTGCTCGTGATCTCGGGGCGAACTGGAGCTCTCAAAGCGTTGTTGTTGTGTTGTCTTGTAAGACGTCTCTCTCTTCGCCGTGACCTTCAGATTCTATTTTTTTTCCCGTTTCCGTAAGAGTTCCTCCAATTTGGGTCCGTGCCTTGCCTCCTACGCTGCGCATCTCCGGACGGCAGCCAAACGACTGTATACTCATCCGTATACCACATCTGTGTACTTGTACTCGTGAGTGTCGAGGTGTCCCCTGAGCGAGACGCCACCTAACCCTGACTGCTCCTGACGTGTCGGTTGTTACCTTACATGGTCGACGCCGCCGTCGGTGTATGAATGGGTGAATGTGAGGCAATACTGTGAAGCGCTTTGGATAAAAGCGCCGTATAAACGTAAATCCGTTTTACCATTTACGATCACATGTGGAGTGAGAGCCGGTCGGGCCGGACATCCGTCGCTTGTAAGCCACGGATGCTGCGGTGGTGGCGGTGGCGGTTGGCGGGTTCTTCTCGATGTTCTCCTCGCTTCGACGGGTCTTCCTTGAGTGCTGAATATCGATCTTCCATATGATACGTTCCGTCTCGTGTCCTCTGACCGGCGAGCGAGAATATGATGCAAACCCAAACCGTGGGAGATGAACGTACCCATAATGCTGGGGCTTTTAGCGGCGATGAACGGCGTTGTTGTGGCGCTCTCCAAAATCTACGAACAGAAGCGCTTTCAAAACTGCAATATGAGTATTCATGTTTATTATCTCTATTATCTCACATTAACACAATGTATGATATTTATGTACTTTATTGACGGACAGAAAAGTATATGCAGTGCATCCAATAACACTTCCAGCGATATTGCCTTCTATAAATGAATTGGCGTTCCCTCTAATTTATATTTTTCTAATTTATCCGTCAGCCTGATCATTGGGTCATTCTTCACGCAGTGGCTATTTTGGGGGGAAATTCCCCAAACCGCCACCAGGGGGAGGGCTCTTCTAAGACATCTTTTCACACACGTCGGCGGCCATGATGCAAGGCACGCCTCTTGAACACCAAAGGACAAAAAATGGACTAATTTCCTTATTGGCGTTATTATCAAGAGAGGAGGATCATTTTACACACACACACACACACACACACACACACACACACACACACACACACACACACACACACACACACTCCCTACGTGTGTATGTCGCGGTTGTCGTCAGTCTAAAGTTGGGCTTTTATGTTCGCCATGCGTCGCATCGTCGTAGAGGACACTTCTGCTAACTACTCTTCCTTGTGTCTACGCCAGTGTGCTGTCAATGTCTCTCTCTCTCTCTCGCTCTCTCGCTCTCTCTCTCTCTCCCCCTCCCTCCCTCCCTGACTGAACACACAAGGGGCCGTTTCCTGCCTTTTATGTATTTCTATTGACTGGGCTCCTCCTGTCCTGGATGTGACTCCTCCTCTGCATCCTAGATCCCAGTAGTGGACGTGATCGGTCACATGGGCCCGAGTCACATCCCTCAACCAACCCCCCCCACTGTCCGTAATGGGTCATTATCGGACCATAATGCAGCACTCTGAGGAGGAGGAGGAGGGAGGAGGAAGAGGGAGGAGGAGGATGAGAGAGGAAAGTCGATCCGTCGGTCACTCTGTATGCGGCTACTTGAGTCCTGCTGGCTGGCTGAACAGAACGGCCGTCTCTCTGTGTCGTCGCCCCCATGAAACCACATGTGTTGATGGGTGGATTCAACACACACACACACACACACACACACACACACACACACACACACACACACACGACACACACACACACACACACACACACACACACACACACACACACACACACACACACAGATCCTGCATTTATTATCAGCCTCATGTTATCTATGTAGTTGACCTTGATCACGACCTTGCCGGATGTCGCAGATGAGTTGGCTTTGCCGTGCGCGTTGTTTTCCTCGGAAGTGACCGTCAAACCCCAGAGAGAGATTTTAGAACACGGCCCACCGCCGCTCTCTCTCTCTCTCTCTCTCTCTCTCTCTCTCTCTCTCTCTCTCTCTCTCTCTCTCTCTCTCTCTCTCTCTCTCTCTCTCTCTCTCTCTCTGTGCGAGCTTTCCCACGGATAGTTTGAATCTGTTGTTGTCCACTAAGCCATTCGGTTTGTTTGCTAAACACGATAAATGGGTATTTTCGCTTTGCCATGTTCAACGTACAATTAGCCCAGCAGTCAGTCCACACAGAGTAGGCTCAACACCATTATGGTTTGTGTACGCGGGATTACGTGCGTACGTACATATCCCGTGTTGGGAATTCACCGGCGACGAGGCAACACCATTATGACTATCCGGTGTACGTTTGCTCGTTTCCATTTGTTTTGTGTGCGTTTAGCGTTGTCTCCCCGTTTTCCAAATAATGACTGTTTCGGTAAATAGTACGGTTCCCTCCTGAGATAATGATGCCTTTTTGTTTCGCTCCTGGGTTGTTTTCCCTCTCATCAAACAGCCTCCCGCCGTCTTCGCATTTCAGCAGGTTCACATCAATTAGTTCGGGGAGAATTCCCTCCGTCTGGTTTCCCGTTGGAACGCCGGAGTTAATGATGGATGGTTGTGGGGGGGAACGCATCGGGGAAAAAAACGCGGTTGATTTCTGAGCACACATTCGATCGATCACTCCGTCAAGGTTGCCCACCACCCCTCCGGTGTCAGAGAGGCTTTTTGTCTCTGTTGGTCGTCTTCATTCGGAATTCGGCGCAGTAACTAACTCTTCTCCTCGATGCTCATTTGATGCTAATTTGCTAAATGAATTGGTTAGCGGCAGCATGCAGGCGGGACGGAGGACAATCAATTAGCGGCAGCATCTGACATTTTTAAATGTTGTCCCCTTAATGGGGGAGCTATCTTGTGGCTTCGCCGCGTGAGCAGAGTTGAGTCACAACGCAGACCGAGTTGCTTTCTTGTCAGCGCTCACGGTCTCCATTTAGATTAATTAACGCCTTACTTTGACACAATAGTGTGTCTGTGTGTCTGTGTGGCTGACTGGTTCCCACTTTGTTATAAACTCAAGTTGTTGCGGTGGTGGTTGTGCAGAGGAAGCCCTTCGTGTTGCACCGAAGGCCCCCTCGTTTGTCTCGTCATGTGCAGGGGATGACAAGTGAGTCGATCAGGCGGAGGAGACCCACAATTAGCTGTGTGTGTGTGTGTGTGTGTCTATATGTGTGTGTGTGTGTGTGTGTGTGTGTGTGTCTGATTGACTATTGACAGAGGCATGCATATTCATGAGAGGCCCCCCTGTCCACAGCCTTTTCTTGCGCGCCGGTGGCGGCGGCGGCGGCGGGTAGCGACTGCTGCTGGGACCGGCTGGCACCGATGGGTCGGGGGGCTTGGCGTTCAGTCAACAAGCGCAGCAAGAGCAAGCAGAAGCTGCACTGTTGTAAGCAGAAAAACTCCTTCCCACCACTCACCAACAGCCCAACTCAGCCTCGGTGTGGAACGGGGAGGAAATGGAAGGCGACCATCTCCATCATCTCAAGTCTTGTTTTGGTTTGCTACGCCCGGCGCGGCTCTGGTCTCGTAGCACAAGCTAGCGCCGTACACCGCTGCTTGGGTGGTGATGCTGGTAGAGCATATGCAGCCGTTTTGATCCCTAGGTTTGTAGTCCGGCTCATGAAATAAATAAATGTTTTCACCGGTACTTGACCCTTCACTCCTCACTTCTCCATATTAATTTAATATATGTATTTTTCCGTCTGTTCTTTGGCTTCTTGTACTTGTAGAATCTTTTCGTGATGAAAGGAGTCAGCTCCTCAAGTGTTACTGCCTCTGTTTCTTCTAGTGGTACTTCTGTGGCTTGTCCCGTCCAGTGTACGGAGGTGAACACGTCCACGATTACCGGACTTCCAAGGAAAGCGCGAATGGCTCGTACTGGTGTGTTGGGTATCTGCTGCCACGCATTCTCTTTGTCCTGATACTTTACTTTGGGAACGCCAGCATCCGCCGACTCTGAGTGGACCGCTACGGAGCGTGTGCACAGAGAACGTCATTAGGTGATACGCAGGACATCTGGTCAGATGAACCTGGCGGGCGAGGAGGGCCTCAATCTCCTTTTTGAAAGCGCGGCCGCCTGGCGGGTAAGTCGGGATCCGACTGGGCTCAAGGAGTGACATCTTCGTCTCAATATACAGGTTGGTTCTAGTAGTGACTACGGAGCTACGGGTCTCGAATTCGCTACCAGGACGGGACCAACCATGGGAGTACGACCAACACTGTCGTAGGTGGGGAGGTCCGTCGTAGTTATGGGTATTGGCAAGGCAGTGGGAGAGCGAGGGAGCGGTTTTGGAGGAGAGTGGTGTGTGTGTCTAAGAGAAAGTACACTGCACACGGAATTACAATCAGATGGCAGACATACAAGCACATACTCACATTGCATACATCAGCAAATATGTTATCACTGATCTGGGGGAAGAAGAGGGGAATATCTGTAGAATAAGCGAGTGGGTAGAGATAACTGGAGTGAGAACTGAGGATAGAGGAGGATAAGTAATCTGGGGCGCTGAAGATGAGAGAGACACAAGAGGGCGTTGGAGAGGGAGGCGAGAGGGGTGGGAGGGAGAGAGGGGTGGTTATTTGATATTAAAGAATTGGAACCCCTGACCCAGAGGGAGAAAGTCATAAGTGAAGCACGGAAGAGAGAAGAAATGGAGGGAGGACATATATAAGGAAACGCGCGTTATATGCTTCACCACACACACACCATAATAACGTGCTAACACTTAGCATTGACAACACACACCACAGACACACACGCACACACGACCAGCTCACACTAGCAGCACATCTTACTTGACTTTGACACAAAACTTTCTTGATTCTTACACACCATATAGAGCTTCACACAACGAAGGTTGACCGAGCGAGAAGCTCAGTTCGACACTCTGCACTCATCCACTTTCGTACGCCACGGCGTCGCTTCGAGAGAGACGAACGACGTCGGCAGGCGCCACAACACACTGGTTACCCTTAAGCACTCCCACTACACATCGCAACCTCGCACTACACGATTGTACGACGTATATAGCAGGCTTGCCAGCACCATATCGCATATTCCCGTTTCTGCGGTTCAAGCTAGTTCTCCGAGCCACAGATCGCTCATGGCGGCAGCAGGATCGGGTGTAATTAGAAGAACGGGCGAATTGCGAGAACACGGAGAGCATGTGTGCCTACACTGCCGGCTCGCTGGATGATGGAGGAGGATGCAGTGGGAGTCTGGTTTGGGGGGCTGCAGGCAGTGTAAAGATCGGGAGGTGTATCTTGGAGAATTCGGCAAATGGAGACTTGGGACGGCCTTAATTCGCGATAGAGGCAAAGCGGGCGGTGCCACACGGGAGGGATACGTGAGGTGATCGGGGCGGCCAAACCAGGCGCCGTGGGCACACTATCAATAAATAAAACGGGATCTACGGGGTGTTAGAGTGGTATAAGTCTAACGACGCGTGGAACTCGGCGGGACGGCTGAGTTACGGGATTATGGATGGAGTAGCGAGGTACGAGACTTGACAGATGAACCATTAGAGTTATTGACAGAGCTGGCGCTTGATAGACCCTTGCCAGGAAGAGAGTGAACCAGATTCGAAAAATGTCACGGGTTATTTTGATACGAATAAGTGTAGTTGGCACGTGCTGGGGTACTAGTTCTCAACTCATCCCTCGATTCCACCGATGCGTCACGGTGGTTAAAAGTGCAAAGTCGATTCGATACCTGAAAGATACGCTCACTCTATGCTCATTCCATAGGTTGATGCTGTTCAAGAACAACGGGGCTTGGAAACACGGATTACTTACTATTCTCCACTACTCTCTTCGGTTACTGCTACACTTCTTCCCATTGCATCCAACACACACACACACTCTCTCTCTCGGGGCGGGCTTGGTCCTTTTTCTGGGAGCCGGTGTTCCAGACAGAGGTTAGGATGTGCGTGACACGCACGGACCTAGCTACTCGGGACAGACTTAGAAGACCAAGACAGGATCGGGATGCCAGATCACCAAGCACGCAGGGGGGCGGAGGAGGAGGAGGCAGAAGAAGGTAGGGGGACGGTAGGCATGCACAGGGGCAACACACACACACACCACACACAGGACACACACACAAGGACACACACACCACACAACCACACACACACACACCACAACACACAGACAGACCGTTACAACCCTCCAAGCATGCCACAACAACACACAGACCCCGTGGGTCAACACCCCGAGCATCCGACATCACAGCAATACCCGTTACAACACACCCAAGCATCTACAACACACACAGCGCTGTGACAACACACTCCGGGCATCAACACACCCATTGTGCAGAGCACAGACCTGTGACAACACATCAAGCATCCACACACACACACACAGTTTTACCCGTTTAACAACACACCCAAAGCATCCCACACAGCACACACACACAGACTCGTTACACACCACACCCAGCATCACACACACAACAGGCGACACACAGACCTGTGACAAAACCCTCAGCAATCTTACATACAGAGGGACACACAGACGCCGTACAACACACTGCCAAGGCATGCCACACACCACCGGCTTCAAGCGGGGGCTGGAACCACCACACCGTCCCGTTACAAAAACCCAGGGGCAGGGGTGGACGCAGCACAACAGCACACGTCGACCACGTGTAAGGGCAGCACCACACGCGATAGCATTGCGCAACCTTAGCTTTAGCAGCCCAAGCACACAGCAGTATTCGTGTTTTTTTATTGATAGCGCGAGCATTTTGCACTCCCACACACACACCACAGACTCCGTCTACTAAACACTCCACAATGACCACAGCATCCACCACCGACATCACGGGGCCAGAACCGTTCTTCTACGCCACACAGCTTCTTGAAAAGCATCCACAGACACACAGACCCAGACCCGTTACACACACAGTCACCTGACGTCATGCTCCGGACATTCACATTCAACAGACCGTTACAACACACACCCAAGCATCCACACACCACAGCCACAGACCCGTTACACAACACACCCAAAGCATCCACACACACACACACAACGAGACCGTTACAACACCCAAAGCATCCACACACACACACGACGACAGACCCGTTACAAGACAACCAAAGCATCCACACACAACACACAGAGACGCGTTGTTGTAGACGAGAAACAGTGACCCCCCAAGTCACGTTTTCCGACGCAGGGGGCACACAAAGGATCGCATTGGCACGTTAGATCATCATAGGCGTAACTTACATCGCTTCCTGCGATAGTTAGTCTCCAGGCACACGTGCTGTGCTTGGCACCCCCACAACAACTTTTTTACAAGAAGGTAGGCTACGTCTACGTCTACGTCGTCGTCGGAGGTCTGTTAATTTTTTAACGTCGCCGCCACTTCCAGATATGTCAGGCGTTTTGATGCACACTCTTGAGTTTGCTTTTTGCGCTCGGAATCTACATGATCCGTCGTTGCAGCAGCACGAACGCCTAACGTGGCATCCACGCACCATTTCACACACATCTCGAGGACCCGTGTGATCAGGGAATAAGAGTCTAGGAAATTAAATTAACACAGGTTCCAAACCGAATAGTTGTCCACCACACCGGGGTCTGGCAGGGGAGAGTGGGACACACACACTAATGCACCTTTACATACACTAATACGACGCAGGCCTTGTTCATCAGTTAACACTCAGAGCAGCACGCGAAGCAAGAGCTGTAACTCCCACTATACACACATTCAGATTTTTGAGTGAAAGATGGTATCAGAATGCCACGACTGTACGTCGTTTTATGTTTTTACAAGTTGTTTTTATCTCCACACTAGTCACTTTCGGAACCTCCGCTACGAACAACAACAACCACCGTGTGCAACACACACGCCATGTCGTATAGTGTCTCGATGACTATCAACACGATTGCACTCACATAAGATGGGTCATTCTGAATGGGAGAGGGTGAGCTACAGGCAACGGCTCAATCCTCATTCCAATGTGGTCTTCCAACACCCAAAGGCAGTCACACCACACACAGACCCGCTTACAGTGCTGGTTTCACCTTTACCAGTGCGATTAACTACGCAGCCACTCAATCGACATACTCACACTAAGCAGACTAGTCCAGTTTTTTCTTTTATTCTTTATCGTATAAGCAAACTCGCTGCCAAGCATGGCCTCCTACACCCACGGCTTACGCGGTCCGGCCTGTTTAGCAGTCTAGACCGAAACTAACAGAACAAGCCCGTTACGGCATACCTCGGTTGTACATACGCGCCGTTCTTCACAAAAAGACGTGTCACGCTTTTTACTCTATTTTCTTTTTTTTAATGCACATTCAATCATTCCGAGTGAGGGACACGAGACGGTGCGCTTTTATCGGAGGAATTGACCTGGAGGTTGGGGTGCGATAGAGGGAATGTTCGTTGTTCTGTAATATCCTTTGTTGTGAGAGTTGATTAAACTAGTGTTATTTTTAATCTGGTGGTATCCGATATAATTACGGAATGGGAGACACTCACTGAAAGCGAGCGTGGGCTATCTCAAGCATTTTCACACCACACAACTCGAAGGGAAATCCCGGTGTTTTTTGTCGCGGTCGTGGGAGCAACGTGCCAATAAACCAAAGAAGAGAGAGAAGAATAATAGGCGCTGAACACACTTAACGAGCTGGCCGTCAAATCGTCCATATTATATCGATAACCATTAAAACAAGAATAAATATAGTGTTGGGTTGTGAGATTATGGTCGTAAAGGGTTGTGTGTTCCGTGGCATTCGCATACGCTATGACAGGTCGAGCTAACGTCATCTCGGATAACGGATAACCGCGGTAGCTTGTGTTGTTGCTCGAGTTCTGTTGCTCTCTCGTTCATAAAGTGCGCGCAGAGAGCGGTCGAGGCGACGACGAAGAACGGGATGGAAAGTCAGCGAGGACGGTTTCTTGTTAGCCACTCAAGGACTCGTTAGTCGCATACATTAATACTGCTCAACATTAAAAAAAACCTGGATGACCTACTAAATGCTTATTAAACATCTACTAGTCATTGGGTGCATAAGACAGCACACACAAAACGAGGCTTTCCAGAATGTGGGAATTATTTTTATTTATTTCACATATTCTATAGTATATTTTATAACCCCAGAAATACGTCGTGGATGCAATGTCGTGATATATAGGTATAGGGTGTGCGTATAACTAACGTAATCGAGACAACCACGCAGGCAACACTAGCATACCAAGGCGTGTGCGGAACGCTCAGTTTAGCTCCTAAGGTGTAAAGTGCGCCGTCGTGACCCGGGGTAAACATTTATCTTCAGTTAATCCTTCATACATGTTCTTTACATTTCTTCCTTCTTCATCTCCACCATCGCTCATGGTTACTTTTGGTCGGTTTTGCTCTGCGCGTCTCGTTCAACAGGTACACTGGCTGATGGTGCAACGGTAAATCCCTCCATTTGAATGGCATACGGAGTAAGGGCGGGGGACCTACTGCGTGTTCAACTTTTGAGAAAGCGACATAGTTGGTGACTGTGCACGCACACACACACACACATACACAGACAACAGTCCACACAAGACTCACACACACACACACACCACAACACACGTGCACACAACACCTCCATGTGAGAGTAATGAGGATGGATTAGTTTTTGCGATTCACTCTCTTAATCAGGAAACTGGATTGGGAGACTGCTGGGTACCAACCTTTCTGGGGCTCTCTGCAAGTTGGGGAACCACCCAGACGTATTTAATATTTTTGGGGGGCGGGGGTGGAGAAACGACAACCGAAGAAGAACGAAGAACAATCCTTCCGGCCGCTCGTTCAGCAACCAACCGGGGCACATCATACCGATATTATCCATATCAGACAGTCGTTCGGCGTTCTTTTGCTTATGGAAGCACCATCTTCGTATTTGTAGGTGTTTGTGTGATCGATTCACTTGTCTTGAGTAAGAGGGAGGGAGTTCCCAGTGTGGGAGTTTTTCTGCTGTCCTCTTTGTCTATGACTTCATTAAACTATTAGAACTGGCCTTGGGGAAGAGACAACCAGCTTTTAAGTCAACTTATGCTTTCTTGACCAATGCGCTCATCTTAGATTCGATGATATCGTTATCTCATCTTACAACAAATTCATGCGAGATGAGGGGATTGAGCATTCCTCGGTGTCTTAAAGGGACAAGGATGAGAAGTCAAGCGACGAGATTCAAAGCGTTTGTTTGACGTGAAGTCGCACGCGAGGATCGGCGCCCTCGTTCAACCGTATTAAAAACAGACACGATCCCCCCCCTGGTGTTGTTTCAGGAGGGCCATAGAAAACTAAGATGGTTAATTAAGAACACACGATTTAATTAAATTTAGTATTGAAGAGGTTGGAGGGTGAATTGGGGAGGGGGGGCACGGCGGCAAAAGGGGAGGATTGGTAGTGGGGGGTGTTGTGTGTGTGTGTGTGTAACAGTTCTGTACTTCCTAGTGCTTGCGTTACAACGGCTATTGAGTCATTGCGGCGGTCGAGAATGTTCCTTTTTTAAAAAATGAGTTTGTGTGCGTGTTCTTGTCGGGCACCGAGGTTATACCACACCTAAGTCGCCCTCTCGTCTCGATGATTGGCTATGATTGCTTTTTAAGCCTTGAATTCACAGAAAATTACATTTAATTTTCGAACTTCAGACTGGGAAGAGCTTTAAACTTTTGGGCAGCGCATTAGCAGGTGCTGTGTTGTCGACTAGCGCTGGGTTATTGCACCAAAAATTCCTCAGCTATGAACGGCCAGGTGAAGTATTAAAAAAGACTGCTCCGTTGGATCAAGGGGGCTCGGCGTTGCGTTCACATTTATGCTAATCTGAACATTTCAGTATTTTGGCTCGGGTGGGGGGGGGGGGAGCTATTCACTGCAATCGTTTACTCCTAATTCTGTGCTTTCTGCGGCTTTAATAACAGAATGCATGACCGACGATTGAGACACGACGACGGACGACTGTGGATTCTTCACATTATACGAGACCCCACCCCCACCAACCACCACCACACCGCACACCGCACACCATACAGTATAATACGAAATGGAATCGGTCAAGAGATCTCCCTCATTATTCTCGTGTTCCTCCCATGGATGGTCCAGGAGCAGGGAACGGTGGTCGCTGGAACACGCTTAGGGTGGTGGCTTGGTGTAGTTGGTGGTGGTGGTTGGTGGTTGGTGGGCTTGGTGGTGGTGGTGGTGGTGGTACACCATGTGACGCACGCTTCGCCTCTGGGCCAACGGCAGTCAGATGGATGTTTCCAGGACGCAACAGGGACTGTGTTGTGAAGGTTGCAAGGCGGTGCAAGTAACTCAAAACAGCCGCCTCCTCCTCCTCCTCGCTTCTTCCTCCTCCCTCTTCATCCTCCTCTCCTAGAGGCTGAACTGACGGCTCAAACCTCCTCCTCTCACTCCCTCGCTCCCCTCAACCCCAACCTCCCCCCCCCGCCGCACGCCCGCTTGGCCTTCCATTGAGAGCTGTGTAATTCCTTGGACATTGGGCCCAGTTATTACTGTGTGATTGGTGTCGTCGTGTGTGTGTGTGTGTTTCGTGTGTTCGTGTGTTTTCGTGTGTTGTGGTGTGTGTGTGTTGTGTGCTGTGTGTGTTGTGTGTGTGTGTGTGTGTGTGTGTGTGTGTGTGTGTTGTGTGTGTGTGTGATTGTTTGTGTTTGTGTGCGCACGCGCTCCCTCCTGAGCGTAAACACCATTAAACACAGATGAGGGTCAGCCCAGCTAGCATCTGGTGAGCACATCAATCCAGATGAGGTCGCTAAAAAAAATAAAAAAAAGCCTCAAAACTGAAGAAGGAGAATTAGGAGTTAGGAGTGTCACAGAGCGCGAGGGAGAAAGTTTCCTCTTCCAGTCTGAGCAAGAGTAGAAGTAGGCGTTTGTTGAGCAGAGGGGATGAATTTCCGAGGCTTTTATGTACCATACCGAGCACGTTACCTTACTTGGACATTAGACTAGGCCAGCAGACGAGCAACCAACTTTTTTGGGTGTTGCTAGCCATCAACCTCACCAGCCACCCCACC
>PIJE02007445.1:0-12495 GCA_002895965.2 Coryphaenoides rupestris | reverse complement strand
GGGGGGGGTGTGTCATAAATCACGTTTGGCCCATAACAATCTGGCCTGTAAAGCCCTTTGAGACTGTCTTCTGATTCAGGGCTATACAAATAAAATTGAATTGAATTGAATTGAGAATTGATTTTTGGTTATCTTGAGACAGATTAGATTGGAGCAGATGAGGTGTTTGTTAGTTACCATGGCGATGTCAATGAAATCCCAGCATCAAACCTGAAGTGACCTCGATAAAGCCGATTCCTGGATCGCAGCAACAGCAACGCCGCCAACGGCCTTCCTACAACAGATGAATGATGAATTTTCTGCATAATGTTAAAAATTATAGAAATGGTATTAATAAACCCAGAACAAAATGTTGGGTAACGTGCTCAGAATTGCACATCTGCTCTCATCCCAGGTATTTATGCAGGCAACTTATTATGAACCAATTATGAAACTCGTTCTATTAGCCTCATTACTATGAATACTTGAAACCTGCTCTATTCTTATCTTTATGTACCACAGTGATATATTGTATTGCTGTCTGTCTTTCAACAAATGTATTCATTGTAAGTCACTGTGGATAAAAGCGTCTGCCAAATGCCCTAAATGTAAAACAACTAACAGGGAATACACAACAATGACTTCTTTTGTTGTGATGCCAGGGAACCACAACAGGAAAGGCGTTTTAGATGACCTGATGAACAAGTCCGTTCCTTGGGGATTCCTCAGGGACTTTTAGGAAGGCCTCTCAGTTACTCCCAAGACATTATGCTTTGAACGGCGTGCTTCTCAACACGGTCACATGACGTCACATGAACATGAGATGAACATTAGAACATTGATCACACGTATGACATAAAAAGATGGTGTGGACTGTATACTAGATGCTATTCCATGTCATATGCCGTATTTCTGCATCTGCCCATACTTACCAGTACATTTACAATACTTAATATTCAATACTTCTGGATTCATAGGCTATATTCCCCATTCCTACATTTTCTAGAACAGCTGATGTGATTTTTTTTTATCTTTATTATTTATATTGTGACATTCTCTCTCTCTCTTCCGCTCGAGGATGTTTGTGTTTCGGTCCGTTTGTACGTCCGCCATCACATCCGCCGCCGCCTCCTCCTCCTCCTCCTCCTCCTCCTCCTCCTCGCACAACCATAAATGTGGCAGCAGTTCAGTTCTCACGGGGGGGCGATGTGGAGCAGATATGGAGCAGAACACCACCCGCCGTCCACAAGTGCGGACGTCAGCGACATTAGTCCGTGCGTCATCGATTTAGTCCATCGATAAAGAAAATCTAATTTGGATCATTTATCGGCACTCGCGTCATTTATCGAGAAGATGTACCAAGCATTTGCCGCTTAACGCTTCAGAAAGTCATAAATTAGTTTCGCGGATCATTAAGAAATGCATTTTGTTCAGTGTTTTTCCTGGCTGCTTGTCAGATAAAGCAAGCACATTTAAAGGACTCCCTGTTCTACCACCAGGTGTGAGCGTGATTAGACATTCCAAGCGGTGTCAAAAACCAGTTGGACTGGCCCCAGTTGACATCACAAGCGGGAGTGTCCACCCCCGGATGTACGGTGGATAGGTCAGCCTACCAGTTGCTACGGTCCACTGGGTCGGCTGGTAGGCTGATCTGTCCAGCATACTGTACTTCTAGGTGGAGACACTCCCACTTGTGATGTCACGTGGGGGCCATTCCAACCGTTTTTTGAAACCGCTTGCAATGTCTAATCACGCTCACACCTGGTGGTATAATAATATGTCTCCTTTAAGTCATCTTTTTTACAGAAGCATTTTACAGAGACAGTGCCACAAGTCATCCGTAATTTGTGACGGGAATTCGGTCATCATGGATGATTTTACAGACTAAATGATGCATCGAGAATAACGGTGAGTTGCAGCCCCGACCCGTCCGCCTCATGAGGAGTATTTTGTCCGAGGTTCCAATGAGCACGTCCCCAGAAGACTGCCTGGTGGGACACCGAGGACCTCATACAGCTGTACCCCCTCCCCCCTCCCCCCTCTGTTTTTCTATCTTGCTCCCAGAGGTTTATGTTTGACGGGACATTATGACCTGACTTCTAATATACATAGACGGCTCCACCGGCCCTTGGACCGCGCGGAAACGACGTCCCCGCCATTTCTTGACCAATCTTATTTTGTCTTGTGTGTCCCTCCCAACACGAAAGGCCCTTTACCTTGTTTGACGGGAACAATTAATGACTCCTATGGGGATCTTTCGTCATATAGGAACAAGAGGTTCTGGAAGTTCTACGAGTTATGGTCGGGTATTCGCGGGTTTTCTCTCGACCGCGCTTGGAGCGGCTGCGCCTCTGGTAGACGCGAGCGCTGCCGGTCATCGCACACTCCAGCGTTGCATGCGCTCCCTAGGATTGCCCCCTCCAGACTCCAGCGGACGAGAAGCAAAGAAAGTCCTCGATGTGTCCCATTTGGGAGCAGTAAATGGGGGAGGAGCATTTTTTGGGGATAAAAAGCACTATAACGATGATATATTATATACATTATATAATGTATAGATCTATATATAATATTATTTTGGAGGTTATTTTTAGATATTACACAAAAAAGCACTAATATTAAATACATATATGCACGACAAGAATTATCTATTGGAGGATCTTTGTTACGTACTCTGGGAGAGCGTAGCATGGGAAGGACGGATAAAAAGCTCTCTGGAACATTATAAATGTGACTATCTGGGTTTTGTTTACGCCAGCTTTTTAGGTTTATCCTATCGTTCCTCTTCCGCCTCTCTCAGCCACTATCGGGGTGGATTCGGATATCGACTGATGTTGAGCACAGAGGCCCTCCACCGTCCTGTCTCACGCACAGCATTGCACGTGTCTCGACCTCTCCAAGATGGCGGAGACGCGGCGGCCATGTTTATGTCTCTCTCTGTGTCAGGAAGCGGTCGGTCCTGCTGCCGTCACAGGATCGGATTCCTTGCGCTGGGAACTTGTGAGGTAGGAGTGGTGGATTAGGAAACCGAGATGAACACACGTGGAGGTGACACCCAGTACCTGGGACTCTTGCAGCGCCGTGGGTGGTGCTATCTCCATAAAGACATGTTTGTGTGGTTCAAACGGTTGTTTTTGCTACTAAAAATATAAAAATATGAAACTAAAAATAAGTCCTCCGAGAGATTTGTAATGAGAGTATTCTAACTGTGTGTGTGTGTGTGTGTGAGAGAGAGAGAGATATGACATCGATGAATGAAACTATAGAGATAGATAGTTGATTACATATTTTTACTTTTTTTAAATTAGTAACAACCAGTGAGTTTCAAACGAGCATTTTACTACGTTCAGCTGCACCACCAATACGTTAGCAGTGCCCTAGCTAGTAACAACAATATAAAAGGGCATAACAGGGATGAATGAAACTATAGAGATAGATAGTTGATTACATATTTTTACTTTTTTTAAATTAGTAACAACCAGTGAGTTTCAAACGAGCATTTTACTACGTTCAGCTGCACCACCAATACGTTAGCAGTGCCCTAGCTAGTAACAACAATATAAAAGGGCAACAATTAGCATTTCTGTTGTAGAAAAACCAGAAAAGCGGGAACATTATCCTGTGTATAATAAACGGGCTGCTGGGTTTGTAGCCCTGAACACGACACCTGTAACCACCCTGCCACTTAGGAGCGTGGTTACAGGTACATATGGTTTTAGGAGCATAGGAACTGATATACGTAGCGATAAGGGTGGTACAGGTACATTCTGAGGTTGTAGTACGGGGAGGCATTCAGGCGAAATCTAATAAAATGTGATTATACGTCCTACGCGACACACCTAGATTCTACATCACCACTTATGTGACATTGGATCTTCCTTCTTTTTCCGCCTTATTTGATATATGGTGCGTGCATTTCACACAGGACACATAGCTTTTGTATTTTGTGCCACCTTTGACTTTGCGTTCCCCGTTGTAGTGGAAGGAAGAACGGGCAACACGGCTCGACATGGACTACTTAAGTCTGCTTTAGTCAGCATGTACACATCACTCATTTAGTATATTTAGTACTAATTCATTATTTACACGGATCCCTAAGTCGGTGTAAACAGTGATGACAAAATCATTTGCTAAATAAAAAGTATCGGATGTATAACTAGGTATCACATGTACGATAATGACAAAATCTATTCTTGCTTACACATAATAAAAAATAGTCATCATAGAAATTATTGTATGTGAGTGTGGCTGCTTACTGTTACCCTTATTAGTAAGGAACTTGAGAGAGTCCATCGTAGGCAACATCGGACTGATCCACTTGGCGGCTATTTGGTCTACAGAATGTTATGTTAAACGTACCATGAGGTCACTCATTGAGCTACAGACCAGTTTTCGGTTTGCAAGCATATGCAATATCCACCACCTATAATGCTGAGGTATTGGAAACCACTAGGATCAAATTGCGTGGAGCTGGAGAACAGCCCATTGGCCTATATCGCTATTGACAGTGTTATACGCATGTCTCCTCAAATGGCTGTCAGAGCTCTCACTAACCTTCCATTCCAAAATTATAATTTTGTTCTCCATCCTCATCGTCCCGACTCTTCTTGCCTTCGCTCATCACGCCAGCAGCTTCCTGTGAGGCTGGTAGTTTGGTCCTTCCATGCTCTCAGCGTACGTCGGCAGACAGGGAGCCGGAAATCTCGGCTCAAAAAAGATTGGGGCGATTCAACATCTACGGTTTCTGTAAGACAAACGCCTTAGATGCCCTTGATCAGTTGGATTTAGGTGACCTTGACTGCTGCACTCTTGGCTTCGCTTCACGTTTACAAATAGAGCGAGATCCATCCTAGATAAATTGCGAGATATTTATGATCACACCCGAGAGTAATGACGTTAAGATATCAGCCAGATAGCGAACCTGCCTCAGAATGGCAGGTAGTAGCACAGGCAACGAATACAAAGGGTCACAGCGGAGAGAAACATTTCATCCTGAGGACGAGATGACATAAGCAGTGTGTATCGACCAAAAAGGTAATATGGGGAAGCAATAAACAATAGAGCGAGTTCCACATCAATTAGAAAAGTAGTTTGTATGCTAGTGCGAGCGTGTATAGCCCACCGCGCTCACCTAACATTCACTTCTAGAAAACGACGCCCTGCGCAGGTTTGATCCTGCAGTGAACTGGAAATCTCCATGTAGAATCTTATGCTCTACCTTGATTTCTACTGTTTGCTTCTGTAACGACAGCGGAATGTTAATGTGCGACGAATGCTTCAAAGCGCCTATGTCATATCACCCTTGAGTATTTATTGAATTATAGGTTTTCCGCTCCACTGAGCAGAGGGAGTTAAATCCAAAGAACCACTTGTGCAGAGCTCTACGTGATCTGTGATCTGTCTATGAGTTTCTGTTGTTCTCTTCAACATTGACCCAAGGCCAAAAAACTACGGGGACAGAGAACAACGCACGCAGTGCTAGATGGCCATTTAATCTTAGTTGGATTTAACTCAGTGTATGATTCTCTCCTCATGGAAGCGAGCAAGGAGGTTCATCGTCCTCTGTCGAGAAAGTGAATGTATCTATTGACCCGCGCAACAATGGTAGGAACCCTGTAGGATACGTGTTTCTGTCAATGAGAGACGAGATGAGAGTTCGTACGTGATAGGTTACCGACGTCGTCAACATGCACCCACGCCAGCTCAGACCCTCGCGAGGACTATGATACCGACCCAGGATAGATCTTCGCGATCCGTCGGGCTATAGAGTTACTCATTGACTCTTTGGCACGCGAGATCAGGATGGTCTTCAGTCCAGCCCAGAGGTTCACTAGACGGAGAAACGTACTCCTCGAGGCTAGTTTTCCTTGTGGCCGAGATGGTCCGGGGAAGACACACGACCGGCATGTGTAGCGTCGTCCCAATCCCGGAGAGAGAGCTGCGGAGGCGGATAAATCAATACTCGCTCTGGGTGTTTGTCATGGTGGTGTTGGTTTGTTGCTGTTGTTGACGGTACGGTACCGACTGCGAGCGGTCCGTTCAGTTTCTCTGTAATGTAGTCCCTGTAAATTAATTTCTCAAAGGCAAGGTGGAATTTGCAGCTGCCGACGGCGTCAAAATAGTTGGGTCCGAACAAGGAAGCCATGATGGACTCCTCGTAGACGTTGATATCGATGTGTTTGGCGAGTTCTTTGTAGTAGCTGTGCGCAGAGCTGTTGTCAGCCACCTTGTCGTCCCTCATGTAACACACCAGGTGGTCTTTCTTCGGCGGGACGGGCAACTCTCGCGGGGTCTTCGAAGTAAGTCAACTCCCAGCGCACCTTCACGTCGGCGTCCTTGCGGAAGGTCAGACTGACGTTAAAAAGGTTGTCCGCGGCTTGTATTTTGCGCGTGTTCTCTGGCGGTTAAAAAGGTTGTCCGCGGCTTGTATTTTGCGCGTGTTCTCTGGCGGTTCCATGTTCAGCCACATCCACCGCTGGACGCCCGGTCGCGGTAGTTTGGGCAGGTTTGACAGATCGTCTTTGATGGCGTCGTGAAAAACGATCACTTCCTTTGCTTTGAGGAACAGCGAGCGGTCATCCGTGAGGCGGCAGCCGTCGATGTTGAAGTGTTTCCTGCAGTCGTCCAAGTCAAACTGGAGGTCTTCCGGCCAGAACCAGAGCAGAACCAGGGGCTTCCTTGAGACCTTGTTGCCCTCATGCTGAAGATGTGCATTACTGCGGACGTACAAACGGACCGAAACACAAACATCCTCGAGCGGTGCGTCATAAAGGAAGGCTGGGATGATGCAGCAGGAGGGATGAGGGTGTGCAGGAGGGGAGCCTGCAGCAGCACGCCGGCGACCACTAGCGGGTGCGGTACCACGTCATGGGATCACAAGTGTGATTGTCCACCCGTAGGTTTGACAGATAGGGGTCACCTCACCTCGTCTCACCGGGTGTGGACTGTACCAACTCATAGGGGAGGTTGGGGGAGTTGATCCACGGGGAGGGGTGGACGCTCCCACTTGTGATGTCACGAAAGGGTACATTTTTGGAATAATACACATGGTAAAAAAAAAATAAAGCCAGTGGGGCGCACACACAGCGTTGCATGATGGGAAAGCCAACAAAGCAATGAACATAAAATAAGACGGGGATGCGGGACGGAATGGAACAAGGCGGGCCCTCCTGGATATGAACACACACACACACACACACACACACACACACACACACACACACACACGGCCCTTCTGTTTGCTTCACGGTTCTCAGAGACCTATGGCTTTGGAGCTGGGGTGTGTGTGTGTGTGTGTGTGTGTGTGTGTGTGTGTGTGTGTGTGTGTGTGTGTGTGTGCGTGTGTGTGTGGGGGGGGGGGGGGTGTAATCTTCTCATTTACATTTGAAACATTTTCAACGGACATTACAAAGGGTCACTTGATAAACCCTCAAATATATACTCTTTATGCAAAGTAAATATATTCACATACACTTTTTTTTTCCCGTGGATAATCTTCGCTCCGTCACACGTTAACGATGCGTTTAGCGTCACACGTAAACACACTGCACCCACGTGACCCCCGGTGTGACCCCCCCCCACCCTCCCTATTCATATTTTCACAGTCTTTTCATTTCCGTATTGACCGGCAAAATTAATACAAAATATAAAACTTTATCCGCATCACATATATTTCAATTTACACAGCGTATAGCAGTAGTCCGTCCATCACGGCGTTCTCTCTCCGCGATGCTGATGTGGCGATCCGTCACCTGGTTCCCATGGCAACGGCCGCTCTTTGAACAACACTTCTGTACAAATATGGAGGGAGACCCCGCCCACCTTGACCCCGCCCCCACCCCCATGTCCTGTCGCTTCTGCCACCGCCTACGCTGGCTAGCGTCCAGGCACCTAGCTCGTAGCACATAGCACGTAACTTGTAGCACGTCGCTCATAGCATGTACTTCGTAGCACACGTAGCTCGTAGCACGTACCTCGTAGCACGTACCTCGTAGCACGTAACTCGTAGCACGTAACTCGTAGCACCTAGCTTGTAGCTTGTAGCACGTAGCTCGGAGCACGTAGCTGGTAGCTCGTAACTTGTAGCACGTAGCTCGTAGCTCGGCTGGATGACAACGTGGGACAAACATGAACGTGTTGGGGTCATGCGTTTAACGGGATGAGGAGTTGGCGCCGGGGGTCCGGGCGCGGTGGCCGTGTGGGCGGAGTCTCACAGGGCGGTGGGCGGAGTCCTAGACGGTGCTCTCCATCACCCAGTCGTTGCTGTCTATGGTGCCCTTGCTGCCCCCCGTGTCCCCGCCCCCCTCCTCCTCCTCGCACTGCAGCAGCATCCCGTTCACTGACAGGCTCCGCCTAGTCCAGATGCTGCTGAGCCGCCGCGGGAAGCTGCTAGCCTGCACGCCGCCACCGCTGGCGTTAGCGTTAGCGTTAGCGTTGGCGGCCGCCACGTCCCCCATGTCAAAGGACTGGCTCCTCTTGGGGGGCCGGGGGTCCAGCATGAGCAGCCTGCTGAGCCGCGAGTCCAGCGTCCGGCCCAGCAGGGGGTCCCTGTCTGTGGGCAGCTTCCCGCCGGGCGTGGTGGGGGCCCCCGGGGACCCCGCCGCCGTGGGGGGGGTGAGGGGGGGCCCCGGGCTGCTAGCGGCAGCCCCGCGGCCCCCCGCCGCCCCGCCTCCGCCCCGCAGCTCCAGCGAGCTGAAGGCCCCCAGCAGGTGGTCCAGGTTGGGCCGGGCCCGGGCCGGCGCCGCCCGCCAGATGCCGGCCAGCGTGCTGTTGGGGCTGCGGGGGCGGGGGTGCGACCCCCCACCCCTGCCCCCAGCGCGGGGCAGCGTGCCCCCCGACGACGACACCGCCGACGAGGAGGAGGAGGAGGAGGAGGTGGTCAGGCTGCTCTGCAGGGACCCGCAGCGGAACTCCACCCCCTCGTCCTGCACGCACACCCGGGTGTGCAGCACCGCCAGCGGGGGGCGGGGCTCCGGGGCGGCGGGGGAGGGGGATGGGGATGGGGAGGGGCGGCCCTGCGGCAGCGGCACCCCGTTGAGGCCCAGCCGCCCGCCGTTGCTCTGGGAGAGGCTCACAACCCCCGCCCCGCCCCCGCCCCCACCGGCGGCACTCAGCTTGTCCACCGCCACGGCGTCGACGTCGCCCAGGTCCCCGGGGGTCCGCGAGGGGTGGGGGTCGGTGGCCTTGTAGCGCACCATGAGGATGACGATGAAGACCAGCAGGGTGCTGACGATGACTCCGCCCACCACCAGGATCATGGTGCCGCCCAGCAGCTGGCTGGGCAGCGAGTGGCAGGAGGGGAAGTGGTCGTGCGTCTGGAAGTGGGTGCAGCCCACCACGTTGGTGGCGGTCAGGGTGGTGGCGCTGTCCTCCCAGGCCGCCAGCACACACAGGTCATAGCGTGAGCCCGACACCAGGTTGGTCACCAGGAAGGCCTTGCTGGAGGAGGGAATCATCCTGGGAGGGAGGGAGGGGGGAGAGAGGGGAGAGTGAGACAGGGGAGAGGGAGAGGAGGGAGAGGTGTGGGGGGAGGGGGAGAGTGAGAGTGAGCGAGGGGGAGAGAGAGAGAGAAGGAAGTAAGTGAGAGAGATTAGCATCTTAATGAAACCCGCCTGTTTAAATAAAAGTTCAAAGACTAACTTCCTCCTCATGCCAGGATGCATTCAGAGACGCTAGCAGAGAGACGGAGATAGAGTGCTGCTCTGTGTGCACACATGAAATGCAAATATGACTCACATCTACATGAGTATGTGTGCAAATAAAAGAGGAATTGAGGGAGTGAGAATGAGGTGGAGAGAGATAAGGAGACAATAGAGACAGAAGAGAGAGAGAGAGTTTCAAGTTTCAAGTATTTTATTGTCACTTCACAATTTACACGTGAGTATAAGCAGTGAGTGAAAAACTTTTTGTGCAAAACGCCCGACAACCGACAGTAATTATAAAGGAATACAAAATAGAATAGAACAACAAAATAGAAAATAGAACTACAAAATAGAAATAGAACTAAAGAGAGAGAGAGTCACCGGGCAGGGAGTACCTTAGTCTAATTATTAACCTGTCAATAAAGATCTTTTGAGTTTCATGAGACAGAAGGAAAGATTTACAGAGATACAAAGACATACATAGACACACATACAAAGTATGCACCTACAAGTCTGTCAGCGGAACTGACCCTCGCTACATCCAAGCATTAGTCAGACCCCACGCCCCAACAACGTCAGCTGGCCGACCGGTACCACCATCACTAAGAGGCTGGTACCACCATTTCAAGTAGGCTGGATTACTGTCAATGCTCTTTTTACTGGTCTTCCAAAGAAGTCAATTGAGAAATTACAGTTAATCCAGAACTCTGCGGCGAGACTTTTAACAAAAGCAAGGAAGAGAGAACATATTACTCCTGTTTTAGCTGCACTCCACTGGCTTCCTGTATCTTCTAGGATTGATTTTAAAGTCATTTTACTTTATATATATAAAGCCTTAAATGGTCTAGCACCTTCATACATTACTGATTCTCTGTCGTGTTATAATCACCGAAGGAGTGGTGGAAAGACTCCTCCTATTTCATTATCATGTTTTTTTTCTTGTTTATTTTATCATGTTTATTTTAATTTCTGTACTGTGCTGAAATGTTAAAGCATTCTCTGTATGAAAGGTGCTATACAAATAAAGCTTATTATTATTATTATCACTAAGAACAGGCAAACATCGCTCTGCCAAGTCCCAGCTCTTCTCTGTTCTGTTCTCCCCCCCCCCCCCCCCGCCTTCCTCTCCTAACCCGAGCACTAAGTTGTGTGTTTGTACAGCTTGGCACTAAATAATAGTACTTAGCATTGTTCAGCATATTGTATGTTCTTAGATGTTGGTACTGCACTCAGAATGACAGATCTGCTCTTATCTCAGCTATTATGCAGACAACCTAGCAATTATGAAACTCATTCTATTAACCATTAACTATGAATGCTGTAAACCTGTTCTTATCTTTATGTACCACAGTGATATATTACTGTCTCTCCTTCAACACATGTACTCTTTGTAAGTCGCTCTGGATAAAAGCCATCTCAGTAGGATGAGACGGCAAACAGAGTGACAGTGAATCCTGCTTATCGTCATTTTACAACACGACTCGTCCGCTACCTTTATTTACAACACAACTCAGTGTTTCAACGATGCGATGCGTCGCCGGCTGTTCATTTAACACGTCGCCTCATCTCGTTATCTTGTCACTCTCTCTCACACACTAAAGCTGTTAAAAAATACTCATCCCATCACCTTTTCTTTTACACACAAAGATTAAATGTTATGTTTTTGGATCATTATGCTATGTAGATATTTTGGAAGAAAATAATTGATATATAATAAATGATTTTATTAATTGAAGAGTTTTTTCTCTATTGATAGCCATATGCATTTTTTTCTTCTTCAAAAATTGTTTTAAGATTATATTTTCTCTGTGGCTTTTATTTGATGCTTGTCTGCTATTATGTAAGTATAGTAACTTTTCTCTTTGACTGACTCTGAATCAATCCCTCGCCGTGAGCGACCCCTGCTGGACCAACGTGGAGCTACACGTGAACATGTGTCAGCATCACCATCATCAACGCTTTGGTTGTTTATTTAATTGTATTTTTTATCTGTATTTTTGTTATTTTTTGATTGGATGTTCATTGATAGGACAATAACAACTTGCCAAAAGAACTACTGGCATTGGCAGTTATTGATATGAAATGATGGGAAATTGTGCTGAGGGAGAAAGGAAACTTTTATATTTTCCTAAAAATTTAGGAACTTTGTGAACAAAATAAAACCTGCAAGTGTGCGTCTGTAATCTAGTCTGTCCCGGCTGCCCTCTAGTGGCCGCGCCGGGCATTAGACACGCTTCATGTTCTGCACTACGGGGCCCGGAGTTCAACTTCTGACCGTGAAATTACTTCAGCTTAGTGGACGCCCGGCCCCCTGGTCCGCAGCGAACCCCGAGGTCACCGGGAGGGATGTGAACCAGCAACCTACGGGTGAGGGAACATTTTACGAAGTCCTTTCCAGCACAGAAGTCACCGCTGCTCAGAGCAAGGAGAGTTTCACTTTCTGGTTTTTTGCTTTTTCTTTAGGAGACGGAGGCAAAACCCTCTGGGATTCCCTACCTGTGAGTTCAAAGCAGATTCAGGAGTTTAAAATGTTCTCTACAACAGTTAAGTCCTGGGCTCAATGCCCACCAAGGGACTGGTGTTGGAAATTAGCTTGAGATATAAACACTGCTTCTGCTTTTGTTTCTCTGTACTCGTCCCTTGGAAATAAAAAAATTAATAATAATAATAATAAGTTTAAATCGTTTTGCTGTTTTTGTTTGTTTTTGTTTACGTCTGTGGAAACTCCAGCTGACTCCAGATGTTTCTCTTGTCCTTCGGTGGCTCAGATGGGTTGTATGTGTGTGCGTGGTGTTGTGTGTGTTGTGTGTGTGTGTGGTGGTGGTGTGAGTGCGCTGGTGGTGTGTGTGCGGTGTGTGTGTGTGTGTGTGTGTGTGTG
>PIJE02007442.1:0-12498 GCA_002895965.2 Coryphaenoides rupestris | reverse complement strand
GGGGGAGGGGGCGAGGTGAACATAATCCAAGCAGTCTAAAAAATTGTCCGTTTCCTTTGACCTTGACGACCTTGAGAGAGAGAAAGCTTGAAGGCCACGCTACCACGACCACCACCACCGCCGCGTGACTAACTGCTAATAAAACACACGGTTTATTTTCATGACAGTGAATGATGCCCCTCCGTTCCACAGAGAGATGGCGTAGAAGTGACCTCTTAACACCCACAGGCGCTTGTTGTACAATGCGAGTGGGAGGGAGAGGTGGGGGGCGGGGAATCAACATGGATGATAAACGACCCAATTAAAACAACAGCCAACATGCCTATTAAAATGAGATCTCCAATAGGGATTGACTTAGAGCTCGGGTGTAATGGGTACTGCTGCTTCAGCGCCGATCGGGAGGAAGTATATTCAGACGCCTGTACAATATGGCTGCTGTTCATTTGCTGCTTCTGCCGCCCTAAACCCCACAAATTCACTCGCAGGTGTGTGCGTGTGTGTGTGTGTAAAATTGAAGTACAAATCAAGACAATGGCGGTGCAACAACAACCACCACAAAAGCAACAACAACAACATCAGTGACGCCGCCGGCCACAATAACACGTTAATGTGTGTGTGGAGCGATCATTTTAATAGAGTCTCAAGACGACTGGAGCGGGTGGGGGTGTGGTCAGGGAGGAGAGGGGTGGAGGGAGGGAGGAGGAGGGTACCTGAGGAGGCCTGCAGGAGCACCACCAGGCCGGTGGGCCGGTCCTCGGTGGAGGGGCCGCTCTGGCCGCAGATCACGCAGTCGTACAGGATCTCCGAGTCCATGACGCCGCCGAGGTCCATGGCTGCCTCTCCCTCGGGGGACTCTGCGCACACACACACACACACACACACACACACACACACACGAAAGGGTCATGAAGGAGCAGCTTTTGGGAGTTGGCATGTCTTTAAAGGGGCCCTATTGTACACACACTAGCTGTGAGCGTGATTCGCCATTACAAGCCCTTTCAAAATTGCCACACAACTAAAATTGGCATTGTGCCGAAGTGACATCACAAGTGGGAGTGTCCCCCTAAATGTGTGATGACTAGATCGGTTTACCAGTTGGTACGGTCCACTGGGGAGACTGGTAGTCTGGCTAATCAGGCTCACTCCTGGCAGTATAATAGGGCCCTTTAAAGAGGGAACGCAATCGCTTTGGAACCAGCATTTTCAATCGTAATCCTGTTTGGATAACCGGAGTTGGGTTAAGATTTTGCATCTGTGCAGAGCCACGCCCCAGAGAGAGAAAGAGCATCGGCAACAAGCGATTTTCCCACTATATCCTGAATATGGAGAGATAGAGATAAGGTTGAAAAGTTATCCTTCAAGTACGGCTAGCAAATGATGTACACAGGGGACATTGGGGTTCAAAACCAAAAACTCGTGGCTTGTGCATACAAATATCTGAAAATGAGGCAATTTTTTGTACTTTTCACTGCAATATTTGTTATATATTTTTTATATACAGCATATTTGTAGAATTGTGTGCATTTTTGTTTAGAATTTCTATGTTATTAATCTCTGTTTAATGTTAGGCACCGATTGCACAAAAGGACATTCCTTGTTTGCAAGAACTAAGGCAATGAAGCTGTTTCGGATTCAGATTTTGGTAAGGAGGGAACTAACATAAATGTCTAAATAATATCAATATCTGTGGATGATCTCCAAGCAAGTGGACGGAACCCGATGAATTCACCGTAAGCTTAATGGATCGTGAAATGTGTGTCCGTGAGTGCGTCTACGCCAGACGTGGGGAGAGTGGTGGTGCTCAGAGAGCCGTGGGTAGTAAGGCAGCTGCAGTTCTGGGTCAGCATCATGCTCTACTAACGCTGCTCCAACACCTCCTCACCCGGGCCACTAGTATTTATAACTCTTAGCTAATGAGCAGACCCCCCGCAGACAAACACAGGTGGCCGACTACCCGTGTTATTATGGGATGGAAGGAGACGGGGAAATGTTGCTATGCAGGGAAGAGTTTTTGACATTACATTACGGAGTCTAGACCAAGAGATCGGGTAAACTGAGATAGCTACACAACACACAACCATTTAGGTGTGGAATAGGCGTTATTGTTTAGCATATTGTATGTTCTTAGATTTTAGTAATGAACTCAGAATTGCACGTCTGCTCTTATCCCAGCTATTATGCTGGCAACCTAGAACTTGAAACTGAAACTCCTTCTATTGCCTTGCAACTATGAATGCTTGAAACCTGCTCTATTCTTATCTTTATGTACCACAGTGATATATTGCTCTCTTTCTACAAATGTACTCTTTGTAAGTCACTTTGCATAAAAGCGTTTGCCAAATGCCCTAAATGTAAATGTACATGGATTAGGCGCTATTGTGGTTGATGTATTTTAAATTTACATTTAACGCTTTCATGCAAAGTGACTTACAAAGAGTACATTTGTCCAAAGAGAGTGAAGCAACAACAATATATCGTTGACTGTACAGTAAGATCTTGGTATGCAGGTTTAAGGTCAAAAACCGCACTGGTAAAAACACACAAACTCGAAAGGATAGCGAATTTTAGTTATGTTTTTTCGACTCTGAACCAGATGCAGGGGAGCAGTGGACCGATAACCACCCCCCCCCCCAGTAAATGTTGTGGTGAAATGTTAAGCCGTGCTTGGAAATAGATTAATTGCTTTTTTTTTTTTGAGGAGCGGGTTCTCAGGAGGAGAGGTGAGAAATACAAGGGCATGGATCTGTCTGTCCACCGTTCCATGTGAAATCGTGATTATTGCGCGTCAAGCATGCCGATACAAAAATCTATCAGATTTTCGGAGAAGATGTCGGCTACCTTTAAAATATAGCGGTTCATTGGCATCATAGAATAGTGACATTGATTGATTCAATACACATATTCCTCGAAGAGAATTTCACAACTAGCATCAATAACATGGTGATGGACACAGGCCAATACACAGGTTCAATTCCAGTGTAGTGAATTTGTGGCGCACACACGCTTTTTGTGTGCCAAAAACGTCTTCTTCCATTCCTCGACATAATATTTCTGTGGTGGTGTTGACTTGGTTCCCAGTGTGGCGAGCGACTGTAGCCATGAGCTACACACACGAGACAGAGATTGATGTTCGAACAGATCTCTCTCTCTCTCTCTCTCTCTCTCTCTCGGGAGGGAGAAAAGACCCCGGGCTCTGCTTCATTCTTGTGAGGTGTGTAAACGGGTTAAACTGGTTTAAATAGGATTATATGTTGGTCAAAGTCACCAGGAACACCCACTCGACGTAGATTCACCAGAAATGGTCCAAAACATCGGACACGAGGGTAACCGCGCCAACAACGACTAAAACTCTCAACTCAACGTCTGTGACACCTCGATTTGAACGCCCAAAGCCGTGAATTTCGCTTCACACGTAGCGTGACACCAAAAACTAAATAGCTTCATATTGTTTTAACGGAGTAAAGCACACAGCACAAATGTAGCCTGGCTGTATTTTTCAGTTTGCTTTGTATAAGACGCGGCCATTACTCATCCACTAACCACATGGTGTCAGGACGGACCCGCCATTAGTGCTGTGATCCTGGGTGCCTCCCCTCCGGCAAGTCACTAACAGGCCCCCAGGGACCCCCCACGGGCCACCAGAGCCACGGGGGTCCTGGTCCTGTCACCTTGCCTCAGGCAAGCCAGGCCAGAGCAGGAACGGCTGCATTTCAAGGCTTTTTTCCAAGGACTCACCAAGTATAATGTATGACAACAATCCAACACTGTGTCTAAAAACCCCACCAAGGTGTCCTAATGTTTATTTTTATAAAAACTAAAAGGTGTGGCTAAAAGTCAACACAAAGCGAGTAACAATATGTGCCGCTACAGCGACCGACAAGGACGCTTTTCCCATAGCACCTCTCTGTGAGCAAACAAGCTTCAGGCTTCAGAGTGATGTAATGGGAAAAGTACATAAAAGGCCTTTCTTCCTGTTGGCATTATGTCCCTAGAGTAGATTGTCTTTACGACAGACAATACTTTTCCCACATGTGAATATCTGTTTGTTACTCACTCTGCTAGAGGAGTCTGGTGTATGCATCCATTAAATACTCTTAATTCCTACAAGTATTTTGTCTGTTTTAGACTCATTCACTTGGACGCAATTATTTTATCGGAGAATTGCCACGACAGTGAACACTTAAAAAGTGTTTAAAAAGGGCTTAAAAAGACAAGAGACCAAAACAGCCAGAGGACGCCGTTAAAGGGGACATACCGTAAATCCTCTAATAGTGGCCTGTATTCCATTAAAGGCCGGTCTCTTATAATGGCCGGGGGGCGTGGTCAACACGGACAAATAAAGGCCGGAATCCAATACCGGCCGGGTCAAAAAACGAAGAAAAAAAACTACGGTTAATACGGTAAACTCTTGCGGTAGTTTGGCTCATACCAAAGTGCTACAGTGTTTTCCAGGTCCAGGACTGCAATTCTTGAAATGTTCATTAATTACAGTAAAGCGCAACTTAAGGTCGATGGCTTGCATCAATGACATGGACAAAAACCCTAAAACTTACATACATCGATTTCTTCATTTTGTGAGATGTGAAATGCCAATGAAACCCTCCCATTAAAAACACAAGGTGTAAACCATGCCCAATGGGGGGGGGGGGCAGAATGGCCGCCCTTACCGACATCCATGGCGGTCTCCATGAAGCTCTTCTGTCGGGAGGCGAACTCCGCCAGCAGCTTCTGCTGTCGCTCCCGGGCCCGCTGGCGTCTGGAAGACAGAGAACAGAAGAACATTATTGAACAAAACACAGTTAAGCGAGCACATGAACTCCACCAAAATGTTAATAATTAGCTGTACCTTTATAAGAGCCCGCGTTAATGCTCGTCAAATGTCAGTCAAATGCCAGTCAAAACACAAACATGTGGTTTCGGGGGGGGGGAATTTCGGGGCTGCTACATACTTCGCGAGAAGCGAGAACTTTGTTCTCGCACCCAGGGCTGCGAGAGTATGGATCGCGGAGTATGGATCAGCCTTTACACGCAGCCAACCGGCATTAGCCACCATTAGCTCTCCGCAGCACGCTAGCACAGACAGACGCATTACAGACCTGCTGCACACACACACACACACACACACACACACCACACCCCCCCCCTAAAAAACGTGAATGCCCGAAAAAGAGGCAATACGATTAATACCCCCTCCCCCACCCCTCCTCTCCTCTCTCCAACAGGCTGCACGCCCGTGTCAGGTGGGGCGGGGGTGGGGGTGCGAGGGTGGGTGGTGGTGGGGTAATTACTGGGGTAATTACTGGGCTAATGCGCCTGGTGGTGTTAGTGTTGGTGGTGGAGGCGGCGGTGGTGGTAGGGGAGGTGGTGGTGGTGGAGGTGGTGTAAATTGAGTCCCCCTAATAAGAGGACATAAAGCAGCGTTGACAGGAGCCGATGCGGCCCATCGCCCCCCGATGACAGCTTCAGGGGCGCAGACAAGCAGCCTGAGGGATGGGGTGGGGATGCAGCGGCCCCCAGCCCCATCGCCAGGCCGAGAGGGAGCGAGAGAGAGAGAGAGACTACCCTTTTCGTCTTCGTCTCGTCTGCCTCCAGGGTTAGGTTGAGTCCCGTTGGTCCTGTTCGCTCAACTGGTTGAGCATGGCGTTAACACACCGCCGGGGGTCAGGGGTTCGATTCCCGTCAAGGACACCCACGCCGGGAAACCTCTCCACCTTATCCATGTTGGTCTTGTATATAATATGACCTATTTGTTGTCATGTACTGTATGTACAGTATGTATCGATATGTATGTTTACATGTACAGGTATGTATATATGCATGTATACCGTATATGCACGTCTTTTTATTGCCTTAATTCTTTTCTTGCTTTTATTTTTATTATTATTTTTTATCTATTTTTATTTTGTTAAATTATTTTATGTATTTATTCATTTGAATGTTTTTATTGTTTTTTATAGTCTTCTTGTTCAAACTTTACCATGATCTTGTCTTGCTGTTGCTTGGCCTCTCTGTTCTGCTTTCTGTTGTTATATTGTCTTCTGAATAACCTGCTTTTCCTTTGTCTGTCAAAGCACTTTGTAAACTGTTTTTAAAAGGTGCGATATAAATAAAGCTATATTATTATTATGATTATGATTATATGTATGCAACCGACCTCCTCCTTATCCATGGTCTCCTTGTATATAATATGACCTATTTGTAGATATGCATGTACTGTATATAGGAATATATGGATGTATATACAGTATGCATGTATATGTATGCAACCATACCTCTCCTCCTTATCCATGGTCTTCTTGTCTGCAGGGCTGCTCTTCTTGGGGGGCACGGGGGGCGACACCTTCCCGCAGATCTCCTGGATACAGTGCTGGCTGTGGCGGCTGCGGCCGGCCGCCTTGGTCAGGATGCGCTCGATGGCGTTGATGCCATCGCCGTGGGCTCGGCGCATGGTGTCCACGCCCCCCGCCGCCGCTGCCGCCACAGTGGCCTCCTCCAGCCAGCCAGGGGGCAGAGAGTTCTGCTTGGCTGACAGCTTCTGGTGCAGCTTGATGAGCAGCGACAGCATGCTCTCGCGCACCTCCAGGATCTCAGTGACCAGCTGCGGAGGCGCGCCCGGCAGTGCCCAGCAGCGTGTGGACGAGCTCTTGGGCCGCACTGCCGCCTGGGCGCAGGCCACCTCCGTGCTGCTGCGGTTGATGATCTCCTGGAACTTGCGGCGTGCTCCGCCACCAGGCTGAACACCTGTGCCTCGCGGAGATTCTGACGCACCACAGAAGAAGCAGAAGAAGAAGCAGAAGAAGAAGAAGCAGAAGAAGAAAAAGAAGAAAAAGCAGAAGAAGAAGAAGAAGTAGTAAAAAGGGAGAGGTGAGAAACAGCGTCCCCTGTGTTCCCAGGGGACGGTACACCGTTGGGTGGGTTGGTTCCCAGCAGCAGGGAGCGGGAAACTCTCTGCACACTTGGGAAGATTTACAACCCAAATATAAAAACATGTTTTGCATGAAGCTGCTGCAAAAAAGAAAAATGCAAAACACTTCCACACAGCATACAAATATTTAAAACCATTCAAATCGGACCACCCCTCCCCCTCCACCCCTCCCCTCCGCATCACAATTTGTCAAAATTTCTGCTGATGCATCAACATCAAGAAGGTCTCAGGCAGAGAGAGGGAGGCAGGGGGGGAAGTAGGGGGAGGCAGGGGGGAGGCAGAGGGGAGGAGCAGGCGGGGATGCAAGCGGCCATCCCCGCCTGCTCCTCTAGCCAAGCTTCCTCTAGCCAGTTCCCAGAGAGACGCCTGGAGGTCTGCGAGGCAAAGACGGCAACACCACAACACAAAAATGCAGAAAAGAAAGAAAGAAAGAATATTATACAATATTCCATCCATCCATTTTCGTCCGCTTATCCGGGGTCAGGTCGCGGTGGCAGCCGGCTAAGCAGGGCCCCCCAGGCTTCCTTCTCCCCAGCCACACTCTCTAGTTCCTCCTGGGGGATCCCGAGGCGTTCCCAGGCCAGACGAGATATGTAATCCCTCCAGCGAGTTCTGGGTCTGCCCCGGGGTCTCCTCCCAGTTGGACGTGCCCGGAAAACCTCCAAAGGGAGGCGCCCGGGGGGCATCCTAATCAGATGCCCGAACCACCTCAGCTGACTCCTTTCGATGCGGAGGAGCAGCGGCTCTACTCCGAGCTCCCTCCGGATGTCTGAGCTCCTCACCCTATCTCTAAGGCTGAGCCCAGCCACCCTGCGGAGGAAACTCATTTCGGCCGCTTGTATCCGTGATCTCATTCTTTCGGTCACTACCCAAAGCTCGTGACCATAGGTGAGGTTGGAACGTAGATGGACCAGTAAATCGAAAGCTTCGCCTTCCGGCTCAGCTCCCTCTTCACCACAACGGACCGGTACAGCGCCCGCATCACTGCAGACGCTGCACCAATCCGTCTGTCCATCTCCCGCTCCATTTTGCCCTCACTCGTGAACAAGACCCCGAGATACTTGAACTCCTTCGCTTGAGGCAGCAACTCACTCCCAACCCGGAGGAACACTCCAACCGTTTTCCGGCAGAGAACCATGGCCTCAAGACTTGGAGGTGCTGACTCTCATCCCGACTGCTTCACACTCGGCTGCCAAAACCGCCCCAGTGCATGGTGGAGGTCACGGTCTGAATGTAGCCAAGAACCACATCATCTGCAAGAGCAGAGATGCAAATTCTGAGGTCCCCAAACCGGACACACTCCTCACCTCGGCTGCGCCTTGAGATTCTGTCCATGAAGATCACGAACAGAAACCGCGGTGACAAGGGGCAACCTTGGCGGAGTCCAACACCCACTGAGAACATGCTTGACTTTGTGCCGAGAATACGGACGCAGCTCGCACTTTGTTCGTACAGGGACCGAATGGCACGTACCAACGGGGCCCCGGTACCCCATACTCCCGTAGTACCCCCCACATGATTCCCCGGGGGACACGGTCATAGGCCTTCTCCAAGTCCACAAAGCACATGTAGACTGGATGGGCAAAACTCCATGCGCCCCCCAACAACCCTGCGAGGGTAAAGAGCTGGTCCACTGTTCCACGGCCAGGACGGAATCCGCATTGTTCCTCCTGGAGCTGAGGTTGGACAATCGGCCGGAGCCTCCTTTCCAGCTCTAGTTGGTACCGCTCCACCTCCCGCACCAGCTCCGGCTCCTTCCCCGCCAGTGAGGTGACGTTCCCACGTCCCTAAAAACCAGTCGGCGATGAGGGAATCCGCACGCCCAGGACCCGCTTTTGCCTACGCCCGGTATAAATTGCACCCGACCCCAATGACTCTCCCTGCAGGTGGTGAGCCCACAGGGAGGTGACTCCACGTTGTCTTTTCGGGCTTGGCCCGGCCGGGCCCCGTGGATCCAGGTCCGGCCACCAGACGCTCCACCGACGAGCTCCCCTCCCAGGTCTGGCTCCAGAAGGGTGCCCCGGTTTCCCTTGTCAGGGCGAGGTGACTGTTCTTTCCGGGAGTCTTTTCATGGGGTCTTTGAATCGCTCTTAGTCTGGCCCCTTCCCTGAGACCACTTTGCCTTGGGAGACCCTACCAGGGGCTAATGCCCCGGACAACACAGCTCCCAGGGTCACCCAAACCACCCCCCCAAAGAATCGCCACCTTATCGTGGTGGGGGGGTTTGGGCGCCCCCGTTATACAATATTATAATATACAATTATTTGCATGACGGGGACCAGAATCTGCCCAGAGCACAGAGGAATGGGACTTAAATAAATAAACTAGATAAATTAATTAAATGCTCACACTCGAGTAAAAAGGGGCGTTCACTTCGCAAGGGTTCGGTCGTTGTGTTCACACACTAAAATCGGCCAAAGCTTGACACATTTGTCTTTATCGACCGTGCTGCAAATCTATTGGTTGACGCGTTAACATTACATCATGTCGGGTCAAAGTTGAAATAAATATACGCATCGCAAGGTTGATAGTTGGCATCTCCGGTGAATGCACCTTTAAGGCTGGTTTATGATTGGGCGCTAAACACTTTGTGTTGCGCGACGTTTTCAATTAATGCTTCCACGAAAGGTAAGCAGCAGGTAGTTTCACAAACCAGCTAGTCTAGTTTCCTTACCGGACCAAGGCCACTAACCAGCTAGTCTAGTCTCCTTACCGGACAAGAGGCAGCAGGTAGTCTTCTTACTGGACTGCAATGAAAAATTACATACATTAATATAGTCACGTATTATGAATGCATATATGTTTCTCTTTCTAACTAACCATGTAACTGATGTATGGTTTATGGTTACCATGAACCCTTTAAGTGAGCTAATGTTCCAAAGTGTTGTACCATCTGTAGCGAGGGCTGTTTTCGTGCAAAAGAGTTGGATGTCACCGTGCCCTCACTAACGAGGAAAACTCTGGAGCCTCTATGCCCCCTTTGTCTTGTTGACACCTGGTTGATGTTGTGGGAACGGTCCGAGAGAGGGCGAGAGATCTTGTTTTGAAGTCCTACAACTACAGCCGCGCCATGTTGGGGTGGGAAAAAATGCTATAAGACTTACGAACTGCTCTTGTAACTTCGCTCCACCCCCACTGTTAGTATCTGACTGAGAATAACCCAACAGTGCTGATAATTAATGTATTGATAATAAATAAATGTTGTCTACATACTGGTCTAAAATCCACTGGTGACAGTTGTTTTTTTAATTAGTTAACAGATTTCCACCACAAACTTGGTGTCAGAAGTGGGATCCTCTCGTCGGACCGTGCGGGCCTCAGGACACCACCTGGTTGACTGATCATCCCTTCGGGCGCCTCAGCACCTCCTCTCGCCAATCGAGTGGAGAGCGAGGAACCTCCGTGTCCTGAGGACCCCGGGATGACGGCGAGGAATCCGAGAAGACTGGTGGAAGATTTTTAATTTAATTACTAACATTTCTGAAAATTCTAGCCGAAGACACTAGTGTTACTGAGTTGTTGAAGAACACAGACGTGACTGAGGTGTGCTCATTTTATCAACGCATACGACTTTAACCAACGGTTAGTAGAAGACCTGGACTAATATTGACGAATATTTTTAACCGAGAGTACTACTGTGCTCTGCGGAGAGGAGGCCTATGTGATGGTCTCGGAATTTCAGAGATTATTATTAAACCAAGAACACGACTTCAGGACAAAAGACCATATAAGTAAACATCTCAACATATTATAATAGTATCTTATACCTTTTATTTTTGTGGGGTTTAACATTATTGTTTTATTTTATTCTTTTCACATTGAATGAATTAGCGAGATTACATAGTGAAACTTAGGCGTGAGGATTTAGAGAAGAAAAAAAATATATAAATAGGATGGGAACCCCGGAGTCGAAGTCTGCTGATGAAAGGAATTAAAAGAGAAGCTTGCCACTAAACATCGCAAGCAATGTGAAAACACGGGTAAGGTCTTTAGCAAAAGCAAGTAGAGGTGCTGGATGAAAGGTTTTGGGTTTGCTGAAAAAGGGAGTTTTGACCTAAGACAGCTAGACCAGCTAGAAGCCAGACCGCATGAAAAAGAAGATGAAGATTTGTGTAGATCAAATAAGAAAAGGATAAAAAATAAATTCAAGAACAGATTGGCCAGCATTTATTATGTGGCGCAAGAAGCAGCAGAATTGAGGGAACAGACGCCATGAAGTAGGCAGGGAACAACTAATCCTGCCGGTGGGTTCCAATCTTGCACTAAAGGCCGAGTCCCGGAGCTGGAACTGCGCCTCCTCCCCGCCCCTTCAACGACCAGTCCGCCCCAGCCCGCTGCCCGGCACAGCCCAGCCCCAGCCACTGCGCTCGGCACCAGCCCAAACACAGATGTCCGGACAGAGCAATCGTGCCTCCTCGAACCTCTACCATCCATCAAGAAAAAGCGTTCAGCCCCCAGATAGACCGCCAGCATACTCCATGTGTACAGGCCGATGCTGCAACAGACATTGTCCAAGACAAATCCATTCACACCATGATCAGGGGTACTCGTGGTCCCCAAACACACCAGAATCGGCGTCACCTATACCAATGAAGACGCCCCGATGACATAAATCACCAACCATGGCATCGATACGTAAGTTCGTCCGTGCAAACGGCGAAGAAACAGTTTGTCTACCGAGCCGTGGCACAAGCAGCCCGACATGAAAAAAGCCATGACGCACCTCCAGACGGTGGAACAAGGCGGGGGAAACCGTCTCCGGCAAGAGAAACTCCAAGTGTTCTGCAGAGAGTTCGCCCCACCACCGATGAAACGCTGATGTCCCACATGGGCACTCGGGTGGAAATAAGAAACCCTGCCGCAAGCCCTGCGCCTGGTACAGTACAGGACTACGGCAAAACCATGCCGAATGAATGGCTACGGAACGGCATCACACGCGCGAGTAAGTGAATCGCCTCAATATTTCAGTACGTAATGGACAGGCCAAGATTGCAGCCTGTGTACAGGAGAAGACGAGAATGTCACACATCTGGTTTCGTCTCACCGAAATCACACCCACCACCAGTGGCCAATCGAGGGCCGAGGAAGCAGGAGGCAAGGACAGAGAAATTGACCCATGGGACAGCCCACCTGAGGAAACGCAATTACTATGGCCATTGAATTGGGTGGGATTGCCAGATTATTGACACACACCGCATCCATGCAGAGTAGTACGCCCGCAAGACAGAAAAGGGAATCCTATAATAGTCAAGAATTTAGTTGTCATTGCACCAGATTGCACCAATGAACTAACGGGCATTCACACAACAAACAGCAAGCAAAATAGAAATTAAACACAAACCTAATTTAAATATGCTAAATTATAAATAAAATATCTTGACGTATAAACAATAAGAATAAAACAATTGAGCTGAAAATGCACTTCGGGAATATGCAAATGCTGAATTGTGGTTGCCCTATATACAGTAGTTGCGCAAGTTGGAATATATACATACAAAGTGCAGTTGGAATGTAAACATCTGTGGTGTTTCTATAAATGTAACTGGTATGTAGTACTGACAGTCACACGGTCC
>PIJE02007441.1:0-12505 GCA_002895965.2 Coryphaenoides rupestris | reverse complement strand
CCTTTTCCAAATGTAACCACGTCTCACCCAGTGTGCCGAAGCTGTACTGTAAGTTTGGAACCCATCGGATAACGTTTACTAGGAATAATGACAGAAATTGTCCCAAAAAAAGCGATAAGGGCCGACCCTTACAATATTTGGACTTTTGGCCCAAAATATTTTCTCTTCCAATCCTTTTCCAAACGTAACCATGTCTCACCCCGAGTGTGCCGACGCTGTACTGTAAGTTTGGAACCCATCGGATAAAGTTTACAGGAATAATGACAGAAATTGTCCGAAAAAAAGCGATAAGGGGGGACCATTACAATATTTGGACTTTTGGCCCAAAATATTTTCTCTTCCAATCCTTCTGGATGTCGGAGCTCTGGATGGTCTCTGGATGTCTGGATGTCTGGATGTCTGGATGTCTGGAGCTCTGGAGCTCTGGAGCTCTGGGTCTCTGGGTCTCTGGATGTCTGGAGCTCTGGAGCTCTGTGTCTGGATGTCTGGATGTCTGGATGTCTGGATGTCTGGATGTCTGGATGTCTGGAGCTCTGGAGCTCTGGATGTCTGGATGTCTGGATGTCCGGAGCTCTGGAGCTCTGGAGCTCTGGATGTCTGGACTTTTGGCCCAAAATATTTTCTCTTCCAATCCTTTTCCAAACGTAACCACGTCTCACCCCGAGTGTGCCGACGCTGTACTGTAAGTTTGGAACCCATCGGATAACGTTTACTAGGAATAATGACAGAAATTGTCCCAAAAAAAACGATAAGGGCCGACCCTTACAATATTTGGACTTTTGGCCCAAAATATTTTCTCTTCCAATCCTTTTCCAAACGTAACCACGTCTCACCCCGAGTGTGCCGACGCTGTACTGTAAGTTTGGAACCCATCGGATAACGTTTACAGGAATAATGACAGAAATTGTCCCAAAAAAAGCGATAAGGGGGACCCTTACAATATTTGGACTTTTGGCCCAAAATATTTCTCTTTCAGCTCTACAAACCTCATTCAAACATTTACATGTTCTACATCTTTCATACATTCCCATTCATACTTTGAGAAAATATTCAAAACAAGTGATTCAGATTTCCAATTCTTCATAGTCCTTCAGCTCCACATTCAAGCCAGCAATTCAGTCTAGCATCAGCCTTTCAATAACATATTCAACTTATTCCTACTTTCAGCTACAAACCTCATTCAAACATTTACATGTTCTACATCTTTCATACATTCCCATTCATACTTTGAGAAAATATTCAAAACAAGTGATTCAGATTTCCAATTCTTCATAGTCCTTCAGCTCCACATTCAAGCCAGCGATTCAGTCTAGCGTCAGCCTTTCAATAACATTCAACTTATTCCTACTTTCAGCTACAAACCTCATTCAAACATTTACATTTTCTACATCTTTCATACATTCCCATTCATACTTTTTTTAAATATTCAAAGCAGGTGATTCAGATTTCCATTTCTTCATAGTCCTTCAGCTCCAACTTCAAGACAGCAATTCAGTTTCAGAATACAGCATTCACGCCGCAATTTCTTCAGAAATTGCCTTTTCTAGTTATAATTACCATTAACCATTAACTAGTTGCTTATTAGTCCGCCCTATTTCGAAGGAACATGTTTTTTTTTATAACGATATGATAACTGTGTTTTATAACTAAATATTCAAAAGAAAGTTGATCTTCGGCTCATTGCCGCATTATGAATACCGTTTGTTAGACTGACACCAACAGCTGGTATGTGCCACCATAAAAGTCATACTGTAGAATAACAGCTTGCCATTCTCTAGAATACATTTTAAAGTATTTTTATCCTATCTTAACGTATCTTCATGAATAATGAATCCATCGCTCTGGGCTCAAGGGGAGATGGCTCATCGGCTGTCCCGCTGAAGGACATCTTCCCTGGAGGGGGACACTCAACAGTTCTGGGAGGACTCGTCTCCTCACTCACAAGGACTTTTGAGTCAGCTGTGGATGTGTAATCCAAACATAGAAATGTTCAAATAAGAATTAAATGGTAATTCAACGGTGCCTGTACAGCTGTACATCTGGTCATGTGTCATAGGGAAGTGAGGGCTTCTAATTCAGATGTGACCGCTCTCTAACCCCCCCCCACAAGATGACATAATGGTTCCCCTTGGAATGCTGATGGCAATTGTTTGGACCTGACGTCACAACATGTGATGTACCCAGTTTGCTTTGGTTAGGCTGAGTTGATTTGGTTAGGGCAGGACAATTTGCATGTTGTGGAGAAATATTGACCACAATAATAGCTCTCCAAATAGACTACTTTTTGGGAGTTATAAGCGAACAAAAAATGCAGCAGTTATGAATGCCCACGTGTGGACATGCACAATGCATTCATGCACTCTCTCGTGCTTCTGCACAAGAAAAAATAAGGCAAATTGTGTGAATAGGAAGGAAAAAAACGCGAAGAAACACAGGTGAAACCTGGGCCGGAAAATATGTTTTTTCGTTTTTCCCAGTGCGCACAGATCGAAAAAGAAAAGCATAATCTTCAAAGAATATAAACGAAAAATAATAATAATAAATGGCATTGAAAACGCTTTATGCATACAACTCCGGCCATTAGCATACTTCAGAGGCCGGGTCTCTTATTATCCAAAGAATATACATGAAGAGGGCATCATTAGAGGCACAACTTGGCAATCTTACTTGCTGAACAGTTGAAAAATGAATAGGCTGCTTTCCAAACCTCATAGCAATAGCAACACTTACATCATACAGTATTTTTCCCTCATTCACAATGAAAATTTGTTCCACAGCAGGGCTGCTACGAAAGATTTTTTTTTCCCATCGATTGAGCCAATTGATTATTTAGCGATTAATATCAATGATTTATTTTCATCCAAAAACCCATTGGCCTAAAATTAATTCAGATGGTTTTCCTGTGACAAATAGAGATAGAGATAAAGGAAGAGATAAAGAAAGAGATAAAGGTGATAAACAAATACATTTACATTCACATTTAGGGCATTTGGCAGATGCTTTTTTAAACTAAAGCGACTTACAATAAGTACATTTGTCGAAAGACAGACAGCCATATATCGCTGTAGTGCATAAAGACACGACTAGGACAGGTTTGGAGGCATTCCTAATTGCAAGGTTAATAGAACAAGTTAGGTAATTGCTAGGTTGCCAGCATAATTGGAAATAATATGTAATTATGCACCTGTTACATACATTCCTTTCACAAAGACTTCATTGAAAATCTAGCTAGCAAGCCAATGAGTGATTATGACTTTAATAATCAGCGTGTGTAGCAGCCATGATGGCAAAAAAAGCACTCCCTTTGAATAATGTCTTTGATAAACATGAATAGACTACACACTTACTGTATTAAGGGACCGATCACACAGAACCACGTACTCTCTTTCATTGATGATGATGAGCGGGGGATGCTAGGCGCACACTTTTATGCGTGACCAGAAAAACCTACAGCAGTTTCAAAATACAGCAGTTTTGCACGCTATGCTACAGCGTACAGTGTTAGTGCCTTTTTCTAGCACCTTGCATGGGATGCTTCTCTTTTCCGTTTTTTTTGGGCGGTTTTTGGACGGTAGTGCCGTTTTGAAATGCAGCCGTAGACATTTTGCACAACGAGCGAACAAAAAGCAAAAAGGCGTTTTGTTGCCTGCTAATTGCTTTGGGTCTGCGGGAACCCTTTACATGCAACCTCTTAGGTGGCAGACTCTGCTGCGGCCTTCGTGCTTTTTTTCTTTTGAATCTGTAGGTGTTGACAGGAGCCCGAGCGATTAGTATTTTTTTATTCTGCCATCTTTTATTTATTAAACTGTTTTTGTCCCAGTGAAATCAAACATACATTTTACAAGGGAGACCTTGCCAAAAATAGCAGAAACGTTTTTCATTTGCACACAGACAACCTAGACTCAATATATTTCGCCAATAGTTTTTGATATCGTATGTTTTCCTGTCTCTAGATTGTTCGATGTAGCAGGTGCAAAAAAACCTAAAAGCTTGATGATGGGAGCCAAAAGCAAACTAACGTGAATGTGGTAGTCATTACGCAATGATATTATGATATTAAAAATGATATTAAGGGACTCCTATTATCCCACCAGGTGTGAGTGTGATTAGCCATGCCAAAGCGGTTTTCAAAAAACCATTTGTGGAATGGCCCCCACTTGACACCACAAGTGGGAGTGTCCCCCCAGATGTACGGGGGATAGATCAGCCTACCAGTTGCTACAGTCTACTGGGTAGGGCGGTAGGCTATCTATCCAGCATACTTCTAGGTGGACCGCTTGTGATGTCAAGTGGGGCCATTCCAAGCAGTTTTGAAACGCTTGGAATGCTAATCACGGCTCACACTTGGTGGTAACACATTTATATATAACGAATGTCTACAAATGTAAACGATTAGCATTTTTAGAAAGACGGACAGTATGCAAACCTTACTGACTTTTGATGCAGCCCTAGTTCACAGGTACTATTTTTCTCTTGCTATGTGTTGTTGTGTAGCCTACTCCTCGTGTATATTTAAAGAGAGAGTGTATGACCCCCTTCCACGTTCTTTGAATCTACAATGTTTGCGATGTTACGACGTTCCCTTTCCAATTTTGAACACGAGAAAACACTCAAGCAGCCCATGTACTTTCCTTTGTATGTTGTCCTAGATACGAGTCCTGGGTTGCCCATGGAATCTGTTGTTGTTGTTGTTGTTGTAAGTAACATGTGCTCTAAAAGGCCTTCTTCCCTTAGTGTACAGCAAGCAATGGACTGTCATTACACTAAACCTATATTCCTGCCAAGGATAAGTTCTACCAAAGGAAGTCCTCATTCTGACACGATATAAGAGTCTGCAAGCAACACAGCCGCCAATTTACTGAGCAATGTCAACAATGACGTTAGCGAACAGTTTTCTAAAGACACATTGATCCTTCTAGAAGAAGAAGAAATGACTTTGGACACATTGGACAAGAGACATTTCATGTCACCGGAACCAGAGAAGAAAAGCCCGGTTTATAATTGTGGTGTACGGCACATGTGGCGGGAGATGTTCAAAAGCAATGGGAAGATAGCAACAAAAAAACTGTTGTTTATTAACTGATGTTTATTCATGAAAACAAACCCGATCACAATCACACTTCAGAAAAGTATTGGCACTCAAGACTTCACCGAAACACCACACAACACAACACAAGGGGTAGAGATATGCCAACAAAATTCCTTGATATTTTTATTCCCGCAGCATGCTTTGCAGGATAACCAGTGCGACGAATATGAAAAACCACAGGTGTTTCCGGGAAATTAACTTTTCAGACAGGTAACCACAAAACAACAAAAAGCGAGGGGTTTTCAAATCACAGGAGTAACCACAGGTAATATTTCCAATTACAGCACAGCCGCGGGTAAAAAACTAAATCCCATCAAAAAAAGGGTTTTAGACGTTTTCATATTGCACGGGCGGCAACACGGACTCAGAAGTCCTGGTGCTAATGGAAATAGATTTCTATTACAGTTTGTAAACTAGTTTGATTGGTGGTACTTGGCAGGAGGATGTGCCGGTGGTGGTGGCAGCGGTGGCGGTGGTTGGAATTGAGGAAAAGAGAAATAATGAGTTAGCAAAAACAGAAAAGAAAAACATAAATATTAGGGTGGCCGCCAATCCTCAGATAATTGTGACGCACTAGAAAGATAGAGGAAAATCAAATAAACAATGCATAAGCATATGGAGGTATGGATTTCTGCCCGTGGATACTTCTTTTTTGACTGAACCACGGCCCTCCTAAGACTTTATGAGAGAAAAAAAAATTCCTCCGCCCCTGAGCTCAATCTCATCCACAGTCAGGGTCGTCATAGAGATGTGAAACAGTTTGCCAACGGAGGGCCAGGCTTGTCGTCAACAAACAATGCTAATAAAGGAGAAGGCAACCACCCAGGCCAGAAAATAAATGCTTTAATTGACTAACCAGTGGCTTTCATAAAACAAATGGGCCAGAGAAAAGTTCCCTTCTCTTCACCTGGAGAGATGGGAAGTGGCAAATGTTGTGGGATCAAGTAATTTAACATAATAATTTTAATTGAATCTAATTAATCAATTGTAATAAGTAGTGAGTAGAGTCGCTTTGGATAAAAGCATCTGCCAAATGCCCTAAATGTAAACTTGGGGTTGAATTTGTTGAACATGTTGAGTGCCAGCAGCATTTTTATTTCTCTGTGTTCATTAAACTGATCATTTTCTATAAATATGAACTTGCCGTTGAAGCCTTTCATGTCGTCTGGCAAAATGCATCAGAATATTTCCGGATTCAGTGCCATTTTACATTTTCCACACAGTTGAAACACATGTTATGATCCAACTGATCAGGTATCCGTTTTTCCATTGTGCAGATGACTCTTACGCTCACCGAAAGATGTTTTAAATCATCGTAACCCGTCCTCGGACCATGTACCGTTCTCGCCAAATAGCAGTCAAAGAAAACTGAAGAGCGCCTTTTGTTTGTGTGGCTTACCGACTGCCATCTTTTCTTCAAAAAGAACTCCGTGTTAAACCTGGGGTTATTTTTTACTCGCAGTTTGAGTCACTGACAACATTCCCGTGGCTGGTGGGCACACACACGCACACGCACGCACACACACGCACGCACACACACACACACACACACACACTAAGCTTTTTAATTCTAAATGTTCCTCCAAATTAAGGATTTCAAACTTGTACTCGGAGCATCCACTTCATTCATTTTTAAGTTGCCGTTAGGTCATTAACGTCATTAGCTAAGCTAAGTCTCCCCTCTCTTGTCGACTAATGGCTTGTTGATTGGCCGTCTGTCACAGGCAGTCTGAAATATTAAATGATGCTATGCAGTGTTGTATTAAGGGGTTATAAGCTATTCATTACATTCATAGAGATATCGTTTTTTAAAAGTGTAATCCATATGGCCAAAAAGCTGACTCCACACTGCCTTTGTACATGTTAATCGTAATCGTAAATGTAAGAGTTATTCGTGAGTTCATTTGGAGTTATGACGAGTTTATAAGCTGTTACTGAGCTGGCCTTTGTTAATGTCTGTTGTTTGTTCTCTTTATTCTGTCTTTCAAATAATTGGGTTTTCGATGCTAAAAATGAAGTTCGGTAATTGATTGATTCTAAGTCATTAACTTGCAGAATCCACTAAAAGATATTGAGTTTTTATGTATTGCAGTGAGGGGTGAATGAATATTCAGAGTTTCATTTGCTGAACATATTTGAGTTGGCTTAATCCATAACCTAATTAACTGTAATCAAAATGTACATGTAAAAGTAACTCCAAATATTTGAGCGTTGATATGCTCAGACGTTTGAGTTTATGAACTCCAAATGTCAAAATGAGGCAAACCGAATTGAATTGAATGGAACTGACTGCCTCCATTTTTACAGGAGTTCTGCTTACTTATTCAGGTGTGCAGTGTGCAGCAGCTGGAGTGTTCCACTCACATGCCTCCTAACTCTAGGGAGCGAGAGAGTGACAGACAGAGGGAGAGAGAGACAGGTAGAGACAGGCCGGTAGCGACAGAGAGAGAGAGAGAGAGAGAGAGAGAGAGAGAGAGAGAGAGAGAGAGGAAGGGTGAGAGAGAGACGCAAACAAGCTCCCATCTGGTGCAAAAGGAGAGCAAATTGTGTGAAAAGGAAAGGGGGGGGAAAAAAGCTAAAGAAACACAGGTCAAACCGTGGCCCGAAATATAGATGCTTTTCCCAGTGTGCACGGATCGAAAACAATAGCATAATCTTCAAAGATAGATTTTGCATAGAAAAAAATAATTTTAAAATGACATTGAAAGCGGTTTATGCATAAAACCCCGCAAATTAGCATACTTATAAGAGGCCGGGGCTGTTGTTATCAAAAGAATACACGTGAAGATGCCACAACGAGAGCCACAACTTGGCAATAGGAAAAAAGAAAAGGTTGCCAGGGCCGTGTTCCTTGACAAAATAAACTTGCTGAGCAGTATGGAATAATGAGTAGACTGCTTTCCAAACGCTACAATTACAACACTATTATCTGACTCTTACAGTATTTTCTCCGTCATTCACTACAAAATGGAGTCCATAGTGAGGTGACAGACTTCAAGCGAGAAAACGGCCTGATATTCACGACGCTTTTTTCTACCCCTCACTATTCTTTTTTTTCCAAAGCCTACGGCAATGTAGAATGAGGACTTGCAACAACAGCCTCCATGCAAAGCTGCATTACAGTACATTAATCAACAGCATTATCATCGATTTCTTGTCTTGTTTTTTGGGGTGCCCACTGCCCAGACCTCGCCCCCTCCTGGGGCTTACTGCACTGAGTAAAGTTGACGGCCAGGTTTTTACATCGAGAGCAAGCAAGGGTTCATTCACCATTAGTGCTTTGGCTTTTATCCAAAGTGACTGATAGTGATTTCAGATACACGTCATTGATGAGCAGGTAGGTTAGGTTTGGGCACCGGGCAGGTTAGGCTATGGACATTAGGGGAATCAAACCCGATACCTTTCTGCCACGAAGCGAACAACATAGACTAGTCAATTTCACTTTCTTGTTTGTTTGTTTTTTGTCCAAAAATGTAGGGTAGTTTTGGCATCTTGCCAATAAGTTGTCTGATCAATGATTTTAATCAGAATCTTCCACTCAGTCAACATCTAATCATTCATCCAAATTCTAACCTCAAAACATTTATGCAAAATCAAACAACAAAAATGAAGTTAACTGGAAATCATAAAACTGTTTTTTGCTGTGTGTGTACTCATCATGTATATTTAGTGCATGACCCACTTCTGTGTCCTTTGAATCCACAATGTTTGAGATGTTACGATGCATTAAAGATAGTCCAGCATCTGAATTCCACACGTGTTCCCTTTACACTTTAGAATGCGCGAAAGCACTGCAAGGCAAAGCAAGCCATGTACCTTCTTTTGAACGCAGTCCAAGATAGAGTCCTGGGCTGTGACCTGTCTTTTTAAAAACGTCTTATGACTTGTCTGTTCTATTTTGTCGCCCTTGTAAAGCACTTTGTTACGTAGATTTTGAAAAGTGCTCTATAAATAAAGATTATTATTATTATTATTATTTAGTGTACAGCAAGCAATGGAGTTTGTCATTACACTTAGGAAACTTCTTTGAAAACGTCTAAACCCTATTCCTGCCAAGGAAGTCCTCGTTCAGATCATAATCTGCAGCAACACAGCCGCCAATTACTGATCACGTCAACAATGATGTCAGCGATCAAAGAAAAAAACACTGAGCTTTAAATCGTCCACAGTTATCTGAAGAGATGTTGATCCTGTTAGAATAAGAAAAGACTGGACACATTAGACAAGAAGAGACATTTCATGTCACTGGTACGAGAGAAGAGAAGCCTAGTGTATAATGGTGGTATACGGCCGTGCACATGTGTAATGTGTAATGTGTAAAAATAAAGAAACAAATCCTTTAGAATAGATGTTATCCATTCAAACAAAACTTGTCACAATCAACACTTTCTTAAAGTGGTTCGGCACTCAAGGACTTCACCGTAACAACCACCACAAACACCCGAAGAACGTGGCAAATAAAAATTTAAAACTGCTTTTTTTAATTGCTGAGGATATCTTTGCCTCATCAGGAATTATCAGAATAGACCTATCCACGAAATTTAAATTGGTGGATGGTGCCATGCGTATTTCTCCAGGCAGGGAAATATACTTTTCAGACAGTTGCCACCAACATACAAAGTAATAGGGGGATTCAAAATCACAGGAGTACCACAGGTAATATTAACTTCCAATACAGCGGCAAACGTGGGTAAAAACTAATCCCATAAAAAAATGATTCTCATTTTGCGGCGGGCACAACACGGACTCAGAAATGTGTTGGGCGTGAATGGTATATATAGATTGTCAGTGAGCCCTCCGATAACCAGGCTGCTGGCCTCCGATGCTCAGCCGACCTGCTCCACCACCAACAGCTTCCTTCCCACAGCCTCCGCTCAACCTCCTGCCTGTCTGCTCCCACAAATCTACTCTTCCCAATCCGGACCGAGCACCGGACCTGGGGTGACTGCTCATCCCTGCCCTCCCCTCTGGGACTCTCCCCAAACACCTCTGAGACTCACTGCACCGATCTGCCCACGCTTACATCTCTACTCAAAACTCACCTCTTCAGAACTACTTTTAACATGTGGTTAATGCTGTGTATTTTATGCTTTTAGTATGTTGTTTTCTTTTAATCATTTTCATAAAGTGTCTTTGAGTGAATCTTGAAAAAGTGCTAAATAAATAAATGTATTATTAGGGTGCCTTTGCAATGCAAAGCACTCTATTACTCTCCTGCATACTTCTTTATTATTTATTCTTCCGTTCACATTTTTCGGTGCGCTACTAGTCTCACAGCGTTGCCAGCACACACAAAAATATACATCAAAACCGCGCCTGGACCGGGATAGCGTGCTAATACTATTCTTATGACATACCAATTCATACTGTTCCGAAAATATTCTACATTTTACAGCCATGTTTTTTCCCATTGAAATGACATGGGGGTGAAATGTTCAAAATGTGTCCAAAACCACTCATATTCAAACACACACGTGTATGTGTCTTTGTGTTTGGCGAGGGGGCGTGGCTATGGCGGTGACGCAATAGCCACGCCCCCTCGTCGCGCACACAGAAGGGGCCCCAAACTTGTGACGGTCACATATATGTAACTATGGAAACAAACGTACTTATACTTTTTGATTTATGAGCGTCGGAGTGACAGGAGTCCAGCCACTCTGTTTTAAGCATTATTCATATTGGCGCCATTTTGTCGTGGGGAACGTTCTAGAACATTCTAGAGCCCCCCCCCCCATAAGGGGCGTGGCTATTATTCCTTGTTTGTTATTCCTTGTTATTCCTTGCTTAGCAGGCACCCTCAAAATTTCCCTGGAATCTTTCTAGTTCTTATTCTTATTCTTATTCTTATTCTTATTATTATTATTATTCGATTTCAAATATGTTTGTACACAACTTGATAGTTAATGCTTGGCAGAAGGATGTGGCACCGGCAGTGGTAATTGGGTTAAAGAGAAATTAGTTATTAAAACAGAAACAGAAAAAAGGTGAATTTAGGAATTTTATGTTTGAGTGGCTTACACTGATCCAAACTTAATTACGTTTTCATCATTAATATTACTATTATCATTATTCTATTATTTTACTAAATACTAATACTAATACTAATTATTGTATTATTAGGTATTAAATTATAATATATACCTTCATTAGCCTAGCCAATTAGTGATTCTCAGAGCTTCCAACCATGGACAATACCTCCTCCTTTGATTAAAATAAAACATTTTAACACAAAACTTAACATGGTAAATTTGGACAGGATAGTTGAACCTAAGCCTTCTAACGCCTAACTTGATTCAAAATACGAAAGCCTAACTTGATTTACCTTACTAAACGCTAACCTCAATAGCTGTTCACACTTCAATTATGCCAAATTGTTTTCGCAGACTGAATACCTTATCTTGCCTATATCATTTTATATTTCACCTCTATTTTTATTCTACTAGGACTGTACATTTGTAAATCTGTTCATTAATTTTAATTATTCTGTTTATTTCACTATTGTTTTACTGTGTTGCTATGCAACCTGGCACAAGAATTTCTTTCGGGATTAATAAAGTTCTATCTTATCTTATCTTATCTTAAACTCTTAATCGACAATTTCCCCTACATTTTAAACAAAGTTTGTGTCAACTCGCATGAGGGACAATCTTTCGGCAATCTTTCGGACGTGTGTTCTGGAAGCGTTTGGACAGGTGTTGGTTCACCAGACAGGTCAGAACAGTGATGCTTTTGCTAGGTTTGATCAGGCTAGTGGGTGGTCACCACCTGAACGAACTGCAGTTGTCTTGAGAGTTTCGCTTTGATGAACTTTCTGAACTAACAAAATAAAATAACAAAATAAATGAATTCTAACAGATTTCTCGACCTTAACTTTCTGGCAATGGGGCAACATTTTTTTGTTTGAAACATACAAAAGTAAACTACAATTATCCACAGAATTTGAATGAAGTAACAGTTTTGACGGTTGGACTATATTCAGTGGAGTGATGCGTTGGGACGAGGGGGAGGGACTGCATTTCCTTGTTTCTCCACCGTCCTCCATCACGAAATGTCAAGTGTTTATTCAGAAGAATTCATCTGTCCCTGAACTCAAAATTATATGTTTTTGACTCATTTGACAAACACCAATCTTGAATAAAGTGGCAAAGTTAAATCAAAGTAAATAGGGGAAAATACCAAATGATCAACAAAAGATGTGCGACAATATGGATGAACCCAAGATAAAAATCACTTCTACTCAAACAATACACATGCATTCAATCAGATCAGTCAATGACCCCCGACTAAAGTGTCTAATCCAAAGCAGTGAAGCCTGGTACAGCTACAAACATTGGAGAGACTGCCAATCTTCCAATAATTATAAGGCACCGCATGAGAGAGAAATCAAGTGAACACAATAGTCAGCATATGGAGGTC
>PIJE02007438.1:7500-12512 GCA_002895965.2 Coryphaenoides rupestris | reverse complement strand
TTATATGTTATTCATATATGATACTCAAATAATCACACACACACACACACACCACACAAACACACCGGCGTGCATACATTGATACACACACGCACACACACACGCAATGTGCGAAGGGACCATACACACACCACACACACACACACATGCACAGCAGGTTTTTTTAAAATCCCCAAGATTCCCCCCCCCCCCCCCCCCCCCCTCTCCATCGCAGGACTACGGGAGCTGAGGCCGGGTGAGCGTTTTTTCCGCTGAATCCGCAATTCCTCCGGCCCAAGGTTACCGGGACGACACCGCGCAGAATCTCCATCCTGCATTTAATCACAGCCCCCGCCCGTCCGCTGTCACGCGCGCAAGGTCATTACCATAGCCATCGCTCTCCGACGGTGTCAAGCCCACCTAGGCCGACCGACTGTCTATGCGGTGGCGGCGACGGCGGTGCTTTCGTTCCCAGACAAAAAGAGACGATTCAAGATTCGAGATTCGAGATTCTTCACGGGCCATGTGTGTGTGTCACAAAGTACAATGGAATGCTCGCTTGCTCCCCGCTCACTCCCACAGTATACAGAGCTAAACATACATTCTAAACTCATATACGTGAAGGTAAGTACAGTAAAAAGCAAGAGAAAAAGGATCAATACTATGGCGGGTGGTGCAAAAGATGGAGTAAAGTGCCCGAGTGAATAGTAACAGCAACATATAATGATGCAGTATAATGATAAACGATAAAGTGACCAGTGCAGTACAGTACAGTACAGTTCAGTGAGAATGCGTGGGGTATCGCGTTCGATCCCTGGTGTACACCGCGACTCGTCTTCCTCGTAGAGATCCTTGGGGCGACCCGCAGCCTGCTTACGAACGCATCCTGAGGCTGAATTAACCTTTGAGTCGGCGCGGATAAAAGCGTCGAGCAAAAAAAAAACCAACCGGACAGAATACGGTGCCGCGTACGAGCGATAAACGCTGCGATTCTGTTTGCATGGAAGCAATCATCTCCCTTCCTCTTCCTCCTCTATGGGGATAGGCGGGTGGCGAGGCGGGGCGGGGGGGGCGGGGGGGGGCGGGGCATGGCGGTGGCGTTGGAAGAATGAATGGGTCCCAGGATCGAAGAGGTTTATTGCCTCTGTACTCTCTGGCACGACGCTGCGGTAATGGAAACCTATTCCGGCTCGTAGGTCTAGGCCGGGTCACACTTCAAGACGGATGCCTTTCCTGTGACACCCGCGTTCAAACATCCAGTAATTGCTTTCGGTGTCGGCTGGCAGCTGTGAACCTCCTGGCTGTTGGAGGTTTGTAGACAAGGTAATTCTCCATTAGCCTGCCAACGTGACTTTATCAAAAGAAATGGGAGAGCGAAATAGTGCGGCGGCGGCGGCGGCGGCGGCGGCGGCAATAGGGGAGCTCGACTCCCAGCTGCACGGCTCTCCCACCGCGGCTTCGATCCCCGATGGTTTCACAGCCTTACGAGTTGAGCGTCCCGCTAATCCCGACGTGCTCATTAACGGCACGTATCTGAATTCACTTTTTTTCTCGAGACTCGAGGAAAATCGTCTGCTCGACTGCTGAAGTTGCAGAGCGAGGCGGAAAAACTGCGCGTTGTAACGGGTTCGCCGAACGCGCGGACATATTTATGTACCGATGGCGTCACGCAAAAGGCGTTGTCCTCGGACACACCGCCGCCGCCGCCACAGATTGGCAATTTCCCATTGTCATCGAGAAAAAATGTAATAATAATTTGAAGAAGGGGGCTCGTCTAAAACCTTGAACATTATACCGTAGTGCCTGTGGCTGGAGCTACGACCGTGGAGATGAAAACAGAGCAAACAGAAAAAGGAACGTGCCTGGCTTCTGTTTTTGGAAAAACTAAAAGACAAATCATCACCTTCGGTGGGCCAAACAAATGAAAACATTCCGTGTGTGTGTGTGTGTGTGTGTGTGTGTGTGTGTGTGTGTGTGTGTTTTGTCTTTTATCCCGTTTTAAAACCCACTTCCACATGTTGACTGGAGGCTAGGAGTTAGACCCCCCCCCCCCCCCCCCCGCCCGACCGCCACCCCGACCGCTGCCAACCGGCTCAGCGGCACATATTTGAGAGTTCCTGTGTTGACTGTCTGCAGACGGAGAGAGAGAGGAGAGAGAGAGAGAGAGAGAGAGAGAGAGAGAGAGAGAGAGAGAGCGACATTCTCCTCTCCCCATGCGAAACTGATTTTCGGCGGGGGGGCAGTTTGACACAAAATGGCTCCCATGCATCACCCAGGTACAGGCTGACAGGCCGCATGACGACGGACGGAGTGACTTCATCCCCGGCCGTCTCACCACCACCACCAACCACCACCACCACCACCTCCTCCTCCTCCTCCGTCACCTTTCAGATAGACTTCAGTTCCATCCGTAGAAAGGAAGGAAGACCAAAAAAGGCCGCCTTCATGTTTCCAATCATACAGCGATCACCAGCCGGGGGGGAACAACGCCATCGGTTAGCTGTGGTGGTTTTCATGGTCGTGTTGAAAGGAGGGCCGTAACACTTCATAACTTACCTCCTGTGCTGCGTGTACACTTATATATATATATATATATATATATATATATACTGTATGTACATTCCGCTGCGACCGCTCTGATTTCCCTGGGATCTGGGATGAATAAAGCGCTTGAATTATCGCACTACTACTCCATTGTCACCGTGATTATTAACAGAAACGCGGTAATAAACCTTATTTATCGCAGAATGAGGTGCAGCGTAATTATTATTTTTCATTGTCACAATACCCCGCATATATTGATATTGTTTGTTTTCGCCGGCGTTAATGAACTTAATGAACAAACAAGGCGGTTGGGACTTCAGCGATTAACGACCTTGAGTCCCGCGGTCGACTGCGTAGTCAAAGAATTCACAACAAACAGAAGCGAAGACATTCGACAAATAAATAAACCGAAGGAAAAAAAGCACAAGCAACAGTATTTCCGCGGTTCGTATTAATACGACGAGCTACCACAACAACGGTGACGCTAATACATTTCGGAATTTGAATTTGAATGGGTTAGTCCCCATGTGGTTATTAATGGGGGGTGATTTTATGGCCGGTAGTATTATTACATTTGACGAGGCTTTAGGGAGTCTACTTAAAGTTAACTTAAACTGGAATATTATACATAATATAATCGTGGTTTTTGCTGGCTTGGGTGGTAACTGTGGTTGGTTTGTCTTCGGGAGACCACTACAATGTATTGGGATAAATAACTCAATAAAAGATGTCATCCGTGACGCACATGGAATGAAATGAGAACATATTTAGATTTGGATACAGCTTTAAAGTGCCACTGAAATAATGACAAAAGTGCCTTTAATACAGAAAATACTTATTTGTGCAATCACCTATTACATTTTTTTTGTGGCTAATTAATTTGTGTATTATCGTTGTTGTGGTGGTGGTGGCGGTTACTGAAACTTTTAAGCGAGGCTACTCTTGTATGGTCGCTCGGCTCGGCCACTTATACTGTCACTTTCCCACAGGTACACAAGGCTGCTTTGGCTCGGCCTCGGTTTGCTCGGTTTGGCTCGGCTCGGTTTGGCTCGGCTCGGTTTGCTCGGCTCGGTTTGGCTCGGTTGGCTCGGCTCGGTTTGGCTCGGCTCGGTTTGGCTCGGCTCGGTTCGGCTCGGCTCGGTTTTGCATGGCGTGCCGGCACCGGGGCAACGGCCAAAAATGCCAATGCTATCTAAGAGTGCCAGCGTCGTCTGTTCCAAGGTAGTGCTACTGTCTCCTTTGTCTGGCTTACACAACGCAATGCTGATAAATGCATTATAAAGTCAGCCTTAGGCTTCGAAGGGCTGCCTATGCCTTTTCAATGCAGCAATAACATAATAATAATAAAATAAATTCAGTTCAACGTCCATTGTCCCGAAAGACCTCTGATCTCGTTGTGCGTTGAATTCATGGCCAAACAAACCGATATTTTCCACTCTTTGAGTTGCAACGGCTTAACAGACGAAACGTCAGCAGTGTGGAGCGTGATGGACGCACCGGGCGACGCTTTCAGTCTTTCACCTCCGCCGACTTTTTCTTTGTTCGGTGCCACAATGTCGTCAGCCTTTCCCCTTTACTGGCACAATTCTAAGGATGATTATTAAATTGTAATTTCATTTCTTCTTTTATGTCCCCCCCCCTGCAAAAACTGCAATGTGTGGTGTTCTTCGTGGGGCGGCAGTAGCTCAGGAGGTATAAGAGCGGTTGTCTGGCAACAGGAAGGTTGCTGGTTCGATCCCTGGGGCTATTCCTCCTTCCTCCTAGCTAAGTGTGGAGGTGTTCTCCCATCCATGCCCTCCACTCGCGGAGGAACCAAGAATCCTGCTGCTATGGCGCGAGGCTATTAGCGTCGCGAGCTATCCGTCTTCCGTCGTTTCTGATCTCCTCATTCATCCCCGTCTCTATCAGTAAGAGAGAGAGTCCTCGCTCATCCGCGCGACTCCGTTAGCGTCGCCGCGCTAACACTCTTCCATCACCGCCGGCGTTACCGCGAGCGCTCTTTTTCGCGCGCGGACGATTTATGCTAATGCCGCACGCTAGCGCCGTAAAACCGCAAATGGAACCGCGTCGATAAATATTGACCGAGTGCTAAATGTCGAACGCGCGTTATAAATGTCCCCTTTTCCCGTCAAACTACTCTCAATTGATTGGAAGAGTTTTATGGTTGTCACTCCAACCCGTAGAAAGGGATTTGGAAATGAGGCGAAGCCGTCGTGGAGTAAAACTGAGAGACTTTTGCTGTCGGCCGGGCGTTCTTTAAGGTCTGAAAAATCTTCTGCATTGGAAAAACTCAAATTTGTCTAATTTCTAGTAAAAAAAACCATCTAATTAAACTTAATATAAGACACAATCACATTTCAGTGAGCTATAAGGACTTGTTTTTAGACAATGCATCTTGTTTTAAGGGAGAGAGTCTTGAAAACGTCTTGTTTTCAGTCATATCTCAGATTAAAGAAGCTTTTTTGACGCGTCATAAGGTTTTTAAGATG
>PIJE02007438.1:0-5000 GCA_002895965.2 Coryphaenoides rupestris | reverse complement strand
ACACACCACACACACACACACACACACACACACACACGGTGGAGGTGATGTAGAAACCAGGCTGTTGGAGAGGTGGGCAAGGCGTGACCGGCTGAGCAGGTGGTAAAACACCGCCGCGTCCCACTGTGTTCTGTGTGTGTGTGTGTGTGTGTGTGTGTGTGGCGGTGATGGCTGGCTTTACCCTGTGTGCCTCGATCGGCCCTCGCTCACCACAGGTGTGCGGCCTCACCTACTCTGCAGCGCCAGCCTCCAACAATCAGACTCGGGCGGCCAGGTGAGGCTCCTTAAACCAGCCACCGACCACCGACCACACACTACACCCCCCACTCCACCCCACTCACCCCCCCGATGCCAAATCGAAATCTACTTCCCCCCTCATAATGAAAAATAAACTGTGGACAACCCAACCGCCCGCCACATTTTCCCCACACTTCCCCAGTGTGACAAGCAGAATCCCAGAGACCTGAGGCCCAGGGCTCGGCGGTGGAGGTGTGCGATCGGTTCGCTCACCACAGGTGTGCGGCCTCACCTACTCTGCAGCGCCAGACTCTAACAATCAGACTCGGGCGGCCAGGTGAGGCTCCTTAAACCAGCCACCGACCACCGACCACACACTACACCCCCCACTCCACCCCACTCACCCCCCCGATGCCAAATCGAAATCTACTTCCCCCCTCATAATGAAAAATAAACTGTGGACAACCCAACCGCCCGCCACATTTTCCCCACACTTCCCCAGTGTAACCAGCACAATCCCAGAGACCTGAGGCCCAGGGCTCGGCGGTGGAGGTGTCGCTGGGTTTGTAGGGGGCTGTCTGGACGGCTGGCTGGCTGGCTGGCTGGCTGGCTGGCTGGCTGCTGGGTGATGCTCTACAGCTGTAGCTCCTGGGAGAGGCCCGGACCGGAACAGCACCCTTTGCTAGGACCACCCATAGACATACAGTATAAACATCATCAGACACCGCCGTGGTGGGCCGCCATATTGGAGAGGGCCTCGCCTGGACTCTAAACACATACAAGTAACCAGGGAGGGAGATGCGTTTTTTTTCTGTGGATTAAGAGCACTTTAGCAATATATTGATAAAACAATATTTGAATGTGTGAAAAAGGGTGCAGTGTGTGTGTGTGGTGTGTGTGTGTGTGTGTGTGTGTGTGTGTGTGTGTGTGTGTGTGTGTGTCCGGTGTGTGTTAGCAGCCTCACCGGGCCCCAGACTCAGGCATCAGAGTCTGGTGCGTGATCACAGGCACACACACACACACACACACACACACACACACACACACACACACACACACACACACACACACACACACACACAGACACACACGCACACACACACACACACACACACACACACACACACACACACTCAGGCAGAGCTCTGACATATCAACTCTCTCTCCAAGAAACTGGTTTCTAGGAACCGTCTACCTGTGACCTGTGGGTGGGAGGAGCCTAGAAACTGCTACACTCAAATTATTTCAATTTGTCGTTTTTATATTCGATGGTTTACACAGTGGAGTACAAACGAGATATTGTTATATATTCTATTATGATATATAATCTTTATATTATATGTAGAGATATATACAGTATATCGATATATTATATATGTCGAAATGTATGTATAACTCGACGTTGTTGGTATTTTTGAGCAACCTCCGGCACAAGAATTTCCTTCGGGATTAATACAATTTGATCTCATCTCATCTCATCTTGTCTTATAGTTTAATATAATCTTTAATCTTTAATATAATCTGATATATACAGTATATTAGCCTAATAGTAGCCTCTATTTTTCCGTCAAATTGAATGCGGTTGCCGGCACGAAACAGACGCACACGTCGTCGCCATCTTGTGAGAACTTGCCGACAGACAGCTGTTGGGAAACGCAGAGATAAGCCTTCAATAAGAGCCGCGTACGTTAAGATATAAATGATTTATGATTCGACGACGGGTGGGTGTGGCCTGAAGGAATCGGATTCACCCTCGGATTCTAAATCCTTAACGGGACTCCGGGGAGCTGCGGTCGTGCGAAATCTGCGATCACCGTCAATACAATCGGCTGAGAAACACGTGAACTTCCACAACACAACATTTACATTTTCATTGAGGGGCGCTTGGCGCACGGTTTTATTCCAAATCGACTCACAATCAGCGCCGGGGTACATAGAGATAAGAATAGAGCCGGTTCCAAGCATTCATAATTGCGAGGTTAATAGAACGAGTTTCATAATTGCTGGGTTGTCTGCATAATAGCTGAGATAAGAGCAGACGTGCCATTCTGAGTGCATTACCAACATCTAAGAACATACAATATGCTAAACAATGTACTGTTAATAATGCCAAGACGTACAAGGAAGGCGGTGTCCAGGTGAACTCTGAACCGGTGAGTCTCATTCCACCACTCCACCCAACACAATGTGTCCTCGTGATGACAGATATAATACTTTCACGATGAAGTACGAAACAATGACCGGAACCAAACCATTACGACCACCAACATAATAATAATAATAATAATAATAATAATAACTGACATTCCAACGCTTCCAACGCTTCCAAAATGGTGGCGCTTGTCGCTTGGGAGGTCCGTTGTCATGGTGTTGCCCGGGTGATGATTAAAATCCCGCGATGAGGACCCATCCCTGACACCGTGTCACACACACACACACACACCGTTACCCTTCTGACAGCCATATTGGAATAGAGAGCTGGAACATCTCTATATATATATTTATATTTATTTATTGTTAGACACAATCCTGCCGTCGTTGCGTTTGTGTGAGAATACGTTGACAGTTTCGTCATTTGTATGTATATGCGCTTTGACGTACAGTGTGTGTGTGTGTGTGTGTGTGTGTGTGTGTGTGAGTGTGTGTGAGATATATCGAGAGAGAGAGAGAGAGAGAGAGAGAGAGAGAGAGAGAGCATGGGTGTTTATGTGATAACATCTGGACTATCGATGATGAATGGATTTGTGAGTATGAGCATGTGTGTGATATGTGTGTGATGAATGTGCACACGCAGGAACGCACACACACACACACACACACACAAGCCCGTGTGTGTGTGTGTGTGTGTGTGTGTGGATGATGAAGTGGCTTACATACTTCCGTGTGTGTGTGTGTGTGTGTGTGTGTGTGTGTGTCCGCTTGCATATGTCCCAAGCAGAGTGTGTTCCACGTGGACGTAGATTGATGCAAGCGGCCCTTGCGTCGGAATGTCTCTCTCTCTCTCTCTCTCTCTCTCTCTCTCTCTGCGGCCCCACTCGGCTCTCGGGGAAGGGGTGTGTCGGTGGGCCTGCCCCGCCTGCAGGGCCTGCGGACCGAGGACCTAGCCGACGATGTTAGTTCAGGCCAGTGTGGAGGCAAAAACACACACACACACACCATACACACTAACACACTAACACACACACACACGCACACACACACACACAGGCACACACACACATCTTTAATCAAAGGCGCAGATGCCTTTCAAAACTTTGCAATTAATGCCGGAGCCAGACCGGGACCCTCGAGGGGATCGGAGCCGCCGTGTTCCCTCCTGCTATTCCTCACACTCTGCAGGTGCCAGAAGGACAGGTACTTAAAAACTAATTCCAGGGCTAAATATTACCTTTATATTTTACAGCCCCGTGTGCCGGACTTATATTTGTTTGCTTGGGGTGTGTGTGTGTGTGTGTGTGTGTGTGTGTGTGTGTGTGTGTGTGGAGGTGTGTGTGTGTGTAGTGTCTAGCATATGATTTATTCCTCTGCTCTAAGAACAGCACCCGGGCAAAAAACGATGGAAATATTGTAATAATACGCTGGGAAAACAAAAGGGTCTCTAAGACGCTTCGGACGCGGCGCACGCTATCTCAACGATCGTTTCTTTTAATTTAATAATCTATCATTTGGCTTTTTCCCGATCAACAATATAGCAGTTATCTCCGGCGTAGCTCAGCTCATCGAAGCGAACCGTTCGATGAATTCCAACACGGGTTTCTTCAGAGGTTCTGTCCGTTTACGTCTCTCTACGATAAAAAAACCCCAAAAAATACCGTAATTGACACGAACAAGAAGCCCTGCGAAAATCCCCAGTGTACGTACGGAGTCCGCGCGGAAGACTTTGAAGGAAAGGTTGTTTTTTATTTTTTTGGCACATTTGAAGTTCACGAGAGAAATGTGAAAGCGCCGGCCAGACGGGCAGATCAGCGAGAAGAGTTTCGCTCGTCGTGAGCGTTGAGAAGACGAAGAGCTAGAAGTACAAACTCGGGGAAATAAAAAAAAAAGGCCTCCGCTTGACAGCTCCGTCTCTGCTGAGGGAGAACAGGTGATGCTGACAAGATGTGTACGCCTGTCTGTCTGTCTGCCTGTCTGTGTGTGTGTCTGTGTGTGTGTGTGTGTGTGTGTGTTTGTTTTGGGTGCGTTGTGAGGACCGCTAAGCTAGGATCTTGTTTTTTTTCCCCCGTAGAATTTTTTACTTTTGCATTGAAAATGTTACTTCAGTTAAAAGTACCAAAGTATTTGCATCAAAATAGACGGAATAAATTATATATTATGTTAATGGTTTTGAATTATGAATGAATAATTTGTTCGCTGCTTTAATTCAATGTATTTATATTGTATATATTACTTGACATGTTTCTGGTCATGGGGACAGATGAAGCCTTATTGATATAATATCATAATTTATTGATTTTATTATATCTTATATGGTTCATTTGAATCTGCAAAGTAAGTAGTCACTAGTATCTTTCAGTTAAATGTACAATATTTGCCTCTTAGACGTCGTGGAATAGAAGTATAAATTAGCAGACAATAGAAGTAGTCAAGTGAAGTACAAGTACCTCGCAGTTGTACTGAAGTACAGTACTTACTGAGTTACTTTCCACCACTGCGGCGGAACGCATCTGGCTCCTGTCAGCTCAGCTCCCGACCCCAAATCCCTCCCTGTTGTCGTGGTGATGATGATGATGATGATGATGATGATGATCCAGCCTTCCGGGGGG
>PIJE02007437.1:0-12517 GCA_002895965.2 Coryphaenoides rupestris | reverse complement strand
GCCCGCCTCTATAAACCTGCGGTTCAGAGGGCAACCAGTGTCACCAGAACTGTACGGAGGTGGGTGGTCTCAGGATTCAGGAGGAGACTCTCCAGGGCTGTTTTGAAGTTGACAGACTGGGATGTTCTCTGTGATGGACATGGCAGGACATAGAGAGGGGCCTCAGGTAGACCAGGTTGTGATCTGATCTGCCCAGAGGGGGGAGAGCTGTGGAGCTGTATGCCTCCTTAACATTGGCATACAGCAGGTCCAGTGTTTTATTTTCCCTGGTTTTGCAGTCCACCAACTGTTTAAATGTGGGCAGGGTTGATGAAATTAAAGAGTGGCCGTCCAGTTTAGATTTTTCGATGGAATCGCATCGTATAGAAACACAACATGACAAGATAACAATCGTGATTGCAATTTCTGCGTAATTGCCATGACTTTACTGCATACTTCTTAAAAATGTGTATGGCAAACATAAGAGATAGACGCCTCTACAGTAAGGGAGAGATTTCTCACCAAATAGCACCATCTACAGGGAAATAATGTTACTGCGGCCATATAAGGTGGACTGAATTTCAGCCTCTTCTACTGAAAACGAGTTAACGCACATCAATCCCTTATAGACGTAGTACCCATGTCATATAGCACTCATCAAAAACAATTAAATCCAGTTTTGTGAAGAAACGTCACAATCAAAGTGATTAACAAAATGGTGTCAGTAATGGACAAGAACAAGGCTCTTATTGTGTTATTGGAATAATTTATTGTTGTAACATTGTTCATAACTCTCCTGGAGTGGATGGTCATGTTAAACCACCATCTCCTTTAAAATGAAAAGAAAACAAATAAAAATCCCTAGATATCTGGTGATGACAGAAATGAACATTATTGTACGACTGTAAACCAAAAAAAAGAATTTGTTCTCCAAGAACAACATCTAAAAAAAAGGTCTTCATATCATATACCTTATAATGATCTTCTATCTACATTAATATTTACACGGCATATAAAAACTCATCCCAAAAGCCCACCCCAGCCTCTCTATCAACCAGGCCCGTCACCAATGACCAACATACAGAATAGTGATGGGGGGATGGGGGGATGGGGGGCACAGAGGTGGGAGTGGCTGTGTTTGCAGACTCCCCAGCACTGCACCCGAACCATCACATGACCCACACGGCCGGGCTTGAGATGCAACATGAGCACAGCACCCACTGACCTCTCACACACACTCGTGCACGCACACACACACTCATATATGGTCAGCATATAGGCCTCCTGTCTCTATCTTTAAAAATAACCATCTTCCTGTATCCTGCATATGTGGGAACATTTTAAAAAGGCTCAAACTAAAAACACAATCATGATATATATATAACAAGGCCTTGTTTTGTGTGTGTGTGTGTTACGTCCATGGTTTATAAGTTAAGCACTGAACCCAGGTCAGTCAGTGCTCAGGGAGGCAGGCTACTGCAGTCCTTTCAACAGGAAGTCTGTCACACACCACCGGTCTGTGTACATTTCACACGGCCATTTTTGACCCAATTAAAACAAAGAATAAATAATAAAGTGAGTCACCTCACAGCCCCCACTGCCTTACGGAGGGGAAACGGGCAGGGCAGAGGCCACTTAACTTGTGGCATAGAATATACATACATCTAGATCCATATATATATATATATATATATATATATGTATATATGTACATGTCATATAATATGCAATGTACAAGTAATATACATCGTCTCTGTGAAAGTGACAGACAGGTAGTAGGTCGATCAGCAAGAAAGGCAGGGTGTGTGTGTGTGTGTGTGTGTGTGTGTGTGTGTGTGTGTGTGTGTGTGTGTGTGTGTGTGTGTGTGTGTGTGTGTGTGTGTGCGTATGGTGGTGGTGTGTGGATCCAGGCATTAATGAGGGAAGACTCCAACAGGACGTAACAGACTGCCATCCTAAAAGTAAAGTGGGAGGGGAGACAGAAGAGAGATGATCATTAGTTCATCCGCTTCCTTCCCAGAGCAGTTGGACGCAGAAACAAAAACACACACACACACACACACACACACACACACACACACACACACACACACACACACACACACACACACACACACACACACACACACACACACACACACACACACACACACACACACACACCTACTGTCAGGAGTGCAAGCTGCACTGCACACTGTATAGCGAAAATATGAACACCAAAATTGAGAAAATGTATTAGGAGTTAGGAGAAGAGTTCAAGGTTTACTTTAAAACACTTCTGGGGTCATTTTCAAACCTACCCAGTCTATTTCTTACACCCCAGACTGTTTTTAGGTTGCTTGCTTCGATATTTAGATATTTGATAAACTCAACCAACCCCAAGCCCATTCAATATCAAAATACAGGTCATTGTAAACACACAGCCCTACTTCTCATGACTGACATCGTCCTTGTTGACCTTGAGGACAATGCAGACAAACAAAGCGTGAGCGTTGAGTAAACAAGGCTAGGCGTGGCAGCAAATCCAAATCCAAAAACAATGCATGTTGCATCTGCTGTTTACGGTCTTCCTCACCGTGTCTCTACGTCCATATCATATCATCAAACACAAACACATGGTGCACGTCTACTCACCCCCGCCGGTCACATGGTCCTGCTGTACTGGATGCCCGTCTTGGAGGCCAGGTTGGACCAGGGCAGCAGGGAGCGCAGCATGGACTGGGCCTGCCGGTACAGCCGCTGCGGGATGGAGCAGGGACTGAGGCTGGCCAGGGTGGAGCCGATGTGCTGGATGTAGTCAGTGGTGAGAGGTCAAGGAGCACAGGGTAACACCCATGGTTCAATGGCACTGGTGTTGCAGATGGCAACCGACTGAATACCCCTCTCCTCACACCAGACCACACCCCTTTTCAAGAATGTAGAAGATCTACAGTGGCCTTTAGGTTCTAGTAGTTACTTTCAATGATGCCATCGTCTACGACCACATCGAGTAGCCAGAGTCTGTCAAGCTATGAGGTTCTTTTACATAGATGGATGTAGAAATGGAATATATAGTAGTATAGTAGTAGTAGTATATAGTTTAGTCTGTAAAACTATAAGTCATAGCTTACATGTAAGACATAATGAATACTATTGTTCTGCATTGTCTTAAGTGTTCAATTGTCAACGTTTGTCCGTTCTGGGCTACTGTAGTGGCGTAGAGAAACATGGCGGAGCAACATGGCGGCCTCCGTGGAAGGCGACCTGTTCCTGATGTGGATTTGAGTTACAGTTGATTATACATGTAAACACAGTTATGAATGTTATATTCCATTACTGCTAATAGATCCCCTAAAGTCCTACACACACACTGCACCTTTAATGCGGAAATTAGATGAAGTGTGACGATTTGACACTCAACCGAGCCCCAATAAAATGACACGTGTAATGCCAGGGTTTAAAAGCCATTGACACACTACAAATATGATTGTTAAACAAGTGCAAGGGTCTTACTGAGTTCCTTATCTGAACATTAACATCAGTTTCGAGATCAGCATCAACACAGAGCCTTATGAAACATTAAAAGTGTCCCGGACACACCACTGGGACGCCATTTTCAAAACGTAAAAACAAAGGATATAAGATGGTCCAGGGCGGGTGGCCGCCGTTGATGTAGAGGACGTAGGTGAAGCCGTCCTTCAGCACGCCCCGGATGGAGTAGTAGTAGGGCAGGTAGTGGTGCTGCCGGAAGTCCCGGTTCTCGTAGAAGTGGATGGCGTTGCTGTTGGTGGTGAGCACGTGGAGGTAGACGGCCTTGCAGTGGTCCTGCGCCGTGGTGGAGATGTGCTCCTTCAGACTGTCCAGCAGCAGGGAGCCTGGGGGGGGGGGGGGGGGGCGGGAGGGAAAATGTTTCGGACCAACTTGAAATTTAATGAATGGAATGATGTACAGAATTACGATGACCAACAAATGGATCATGTATCCTTTACATTTACATTTTAATTTAGGGCATTTGGCAGATGCTTTTATCCAAAGCGACTTACAAAGAGTACATTTGTTGAAGGATTTATCATTTGCTTAATCTGAACTTGCAATGGACATCAGAACTCAAACACACCACATACAGGAATATCGCTGTAAAAACGCATTATGCTGGCTTTTGCCTTTTTACACAGAACCAAAAGAGCAGCGACATCACTTTCTAAACAATAATAACAGTGTTTTTGCTGGCCCTGCATTTATATTGCATTCATCATGTCAGTCCACATGGCTACAGTTTGGTACACCACATACTGTACGTTGAGCACATGTACACCACATACAGCCTACATTAATGAACAAAGGTAGAGACACAGTCCAACAAAAAAACACGTCACAATCTTATTATCTTATCTATCTTATGTTGTTGTGTATTTGCTTATTTCGTCATATTTCTCATTCCAAAAAAAGCTGCTCTTTTTGCTGTAAAGACTGTAAATTGTGTGGATATTCAGATTCTTTCCCTTCAATTTGTGATATTTGTATTGTTCTGTTGCACATTCCGCTGGGCATCGCCATTTTTCATTTCACTGCATATCCTGTAGGTCTATGTGATGAATAAACTTATTGAATCTTGAATCTCTAATCTTATTGAGGAAGCGTCCTAATCGAATGAGGTCCAATGTCCAAAGAAACCAGAGGAAAAGACGCAGGCACATTCACACAAGTAGCAGCAACTGGTGTTTCTGAATTGCATCTCCAATGCCGCAGGACCAAAATAACACAACATGTTGTGTGTCCGCCAGGATAAAATAAAAGGTAGGTCACACTGTGCTTTTCATATCTAAGCATCACTTTGACTTGCGTAAGAGAGAGAGAGAGAGAGAGAGAGAGAGAGAGAGTTGTTCTTTTGTCAGGTCGTTGTGTTCTGTTCCTGTGAGTCAAGATGTGCTCGCAGGTTTCAAGGCAGAGTGCTGCTGAGTTTTAGATCAGGATCCAACCGAGGGTGTGTCTCTTGGTAAATGAATACAAGCTTAACACCAGCCTCTCAATACGACACATCTGCATGTGTCACATGGAACAGTGAACAGTGAAGGCCCATCTTTTAACCAAATTAGGATAAAATTATTAGTTGAATAGAAGCGCAAATTCCACCAAGAACATTTGCATATTTTTCTCTTGACTTGATCTGGCCTTTGTGTGTACGTGCTTATACATAAAGTATATACCGTAAATCCTCTAATAGTGGCCTGTATTCCATTAAAGGCCGGTCTCTCATAATGGCCGTGGCCGTGGTCAACACGGAAAAAAACCGACGGTTAATACGGTAAACTGCTGGTGCCCGTTATACACCGGTAATGTAACTACGGTAGTTCGAATGACCTGTGCAAGCCTGAATTTCCCACAACACAACGTGTCTACGTAACACAGAGTGACCCCAGAGAAGAGAAAACAAACATGGCGCCGACCCAATGTGTGCAATGTTTTGCAATAAAAGTTAGGAAATGAAGGCCCCGGCCAATATTAGAGGATTTACGGTACAAGCGATTTAAACACGTGAAATGTCGTGATGAGTCTGGAAGATACGGGGCCCCAATGACACGGTGTGTGTAGCGTCAGTGATACACCCTCGCTTCCAACACGTAGCTATGTGGAGCCCGGGGATCAAACCAGTGACCTTCTGGTTGCCAGACAAACCGCTCTTACCTTCTGAGCCGCTGCCGTCTCATGTATGTTATAGAAGTAAAGAAAATAACTCATGGATTGCTTCCAGTACAGAATAGTATTCAAATGTACATTCTCAATGTGCTTCTTTTTGCTAGCAAATATTAAACAATTGAATTCCCATTCATGATGCTTTGCTAAGACTTTACAATAAACATACATTAATTACATTAGCTCCAGCATTCATCGAGCATTGTAGCATCGAGGGCTAGGGTTAGCGGGTCAGGGGTTAACCTTAACCACAATTCAATAAGTACAAATGAATACCTTAGTTAACATGAACACCATAGAGTAACATGAACACCATTGTAATTGATTACGAGACAAGTGCAGTTTAACCGCTAATTCACCGTAGTAGCCTAATCCTTATTTACTGGTCATTATGAAGGGCAATTCTGAGTGTTAATCAGAGTCAGAAGTCAGAAACCGGCTTTATTGCCTTTAAGTTTTTGCCAAACGAAGAACTGTGCTTTTTGTGTAATTGGTGTCTGACGTTGAACATTGGACATAAAACGGAGTGAAAACAGAAATATAAAAAAAAATGCAAAAGATTCGAATGAAATATGTAAAAAAAATAAGCAATAATGGTTGAATGAATGGTTAATTCGTGTCCCCTTATTGTAAAGTGTACTTCACAATCACTTTAAACCAAGCGTTGAGTGTATCTCCTTGAAGCGGCCAACACGGCAAGAGTCACTGTATCACAGAACACTATGGCGGCTGACACGGGAAAGAGGTGAAACAAATACCAGGAAGTTAGGAAACCCTGTGTCATCGTGTGGAAAAATCCACTGACCTGGCGGAGGGTGTCTTTGTGTCCCGGACAACGGTGTCGCCTTCTGATGGAGTTGTCTCGACTGCCGTTTATTGTTACGGCACAAAAGGAGGCTGCCTCCTCTCGCCTCCTTTTTCTCGAAGAGAAATCTCCCAAGAAGTGAGAACGCAGTCGAGCATTGTTTCACAGACTTTGCGCTTCAAAACGTCCGGAGGTTTTACACAATTTTTGCCCCCCCCACCACCAAAAAAAAAAACCTGACTTATTGCAGTATTTTCAAAGGCGATTCCGAGCTTTTTGCAACGTCTATGGAAATCGTGAGACAATCGCAGCGGAAGCGCACCTTTTCCTGAGGTGTTAGTGATGTTCCGCGCTTCCATTCTGTATGTTTTGTACCAACCTTTTTTTTATTTTTAACACCGGCTGCCTTTTACACGGCGAATTCGTTTTTTAAAAAATGTCTCCGGTTGTTCTTGTTCGTAATGCGACACTGAAAGCACCTATCCTGTCTATCCTCTCACCGACCGGAGAGTCTGTGGGAGTGACACAACTTGGGCTGTACTGTGTTTACTGCTGTTAGCGTGTTCAGGGTCATGTTAAATAGAAAGTAGATTCATGAACAGCTTTTAGGGTCAATTCTATTTATTTTTTTCATTATGCACCTAGCTAGGGAGTCACTGGTACAATTTGCAGCGTTGGTATCTCGAAGAATTTCTTTCATATCCAAGCAAAATGGATACTGGAACTGAAATAACCGTAAATTAATCGAGTTAATAGGAACATCGGATCGGGACCTTGTGAATCAGAATATAATCGTTTTGGGAAATCAGTGGCGTTGCCCAGGCAGATTCTACTCAAATTCATATCTGAGCACTGATGCACAATTGAATAATTGCGCATCAGTGTGTGATGGATTGGCATATGTATGGATGTGTGTGTGTGTGTGTGTGTGTGTGTGTGTTGCGCAAAATCATAACTCACGGTGACAGCTAATAAAGTTGCCCTTCCTGTAATCTGTCCGGATGTATTTTTAGCAACACCTGCCTCGCACCTGTTCAACTGAACTAGCACCTGCGCCACAGATGCCTCGCCGTGATTGGATAATAACGAGACATGATTGGAATGATCACCCCTCGTCGGACGGAATCCGTTTCAGCAGATGTGCATACGGTTTGACTGGGGAAGACGATGACGTGACGCTGAGATGTTTTAGCGTTCCTCATGTTCTGCTCGTTCTCCACACGGATCTCAGATGAGTTCGTCTTGTCTCTGTCTGTTGAGTTTCTTTCCCTGTCTCGCTCTCTCTCTGTCTCTGAATCTCTCTCTCTCTCTCTCTCTCTCCTCTCTCTCTCTCTCTCTCTCTCTCTCTCTCACTCACTCACTCACTCACTCTCTGTCTCTCTGCAGCTGTCTTTCTCTATCCATCTACCTATATCTATCTATCTATATATCTATTTTGCCCTCTCTCTGTCTCTCTCTCGCTCTCTCTCTCTCTCTCTCTCTCTCTCTCTCTCTCTCTCTCTCTCTCTCTCTCTCTCTCTATCTAACTCACTCACTCACTCACTCTCTGTCTCTCTGCAGCTGTCTTTCTCTATCCATCTACCTATCTATCTATCTATCTATATATCTATTTTGCCCTCTCTATGTCTCTCTCGCTCTCTCTCTCTCTCTCTCTCTCTCTCTCTCTCTCTCTCTCTCTCTCTCTCTCTCTCTCTCTCTCTGGCTCTCTATGGCTCTCTCTATCTATCTATCGATCGATCCGCACCGCGTTGGCGTCTTGTGTGGCTTTTCAGTCCACTCGGCAACAGGAGGACAACAGGATTGGCCAACATATTTCTCAAGTACGGTGTGCGGCGGTCGATCCGGCAGCTGTGTTACCACAGCAAACACAAACTGTTAATAAGGGTTTTGTAAACACTGAGACGGACTCAGTTTGGACGTGAGCCACTGACAAAAAAAAAATACTGTCACCAGTTGACGGCTCCGTCGACAACAAAGAATTAATATACTTAAAAAGGGCTTGTCACCGTCAATCACGTTTTGACACACAACACACACACACTGTCCTTGCATAAAAGCAGTTGGCTGAGGGTTTCCAGGAAACCGGGCCTTTTTATTAGCGTCTATATAACGTATGATATGTAACGCTAACAATGGCCTGCTTGTGTCTTTCAGCCTCGACTTCAAAGTGTAACCCGAAATGAAAATCGGCGGCGGTACGCTGACTGCCGAGAAAGTCTCCGATATCGTCTGCATCAACGCTATCAAGCTATCGCGTCTAGACCTCATAAGACGCGGCCCGCTAAACGCGCCCTCATTGTCCCGTTTCTGGCTGATATCATTTGTCTTGCGTTTTTTTTTTTCCAAGGACATGATATGGATGTGTGTGGGTTCGTGGCTTTTTGGAGAATGTGTCTTCAGCCTCACACCAACCCCCGCGCACTCCTGTGGCCTGGGGGCCATTTTCTTTTGTCACAATCGCAAAATTTTGAGCGACACCTGCGGAAAACGAACCTGGCCCCCAACACCAGCTGACACCTTTTCAGGCCCGGGGCATCCAAAAAAGCCTGTCTTTTCTTTTATTCCATACCCCTTGTTACCTTCGTCAAATAAAGAGTCCACCGCAACATCATTTCCATTCTCTTACTTACCTATGAGCTGTGTGTACGCTCGCTAACAGTCCCTGTTGCGTGAGGTACAATAGAAATGACAAAAAGAACCACGGAGAATAAAAGTGTGTTTTTTGGCGGACAATTTGTCGAAGCAAAATCCGAAACGTGTACCTGAAACTGATCGTCCAGTCCCCCTTGTCTCACCCCCCAAGAATGCACATGTGCAATGCCCCGTTCCGGGGGGGGGGGGGGGGGGGAACGTCAGGAACGATGTTACCAAATAATAGCTTAAACATCTCCAGCCACTCCCATCATCTTTGGTTCAAAGCGTCCATCAAAATGACAGGTGTGACGCGGTAATGCAGAAGAATACTTACTTCGGAATGCACGTCGGAATGTGCCCGGAGTTTGAAAGGCGCCATCGCATGCGTACAAGCGAGCTACGCACCCGACGGACGAAGACATGGGTGTTTCCACGTTGCCGACTCAGGTCAACCAAACTGAAACCTGAACGCCAAGTGTGCCGTTCGAGTCCTGATTCGCCGGTCGAATTTGACGGTCTGTCTGTCTTTCTAAGTGCTCGATATGTATGCTCGTACACACACACAAACACACACACAAACACACAAACACACACACACCGGAGGGATAGCGTGCCGGCGCCGGGATAGCGACGAGAGAGAGTCGTCGTTTTTTGATTTATTTTTTTGTGCGACTGAAGGTGACACAAATCATTTCCGTTTTGTGACAGCGTGTTGGTTTAGCGGGACGCGGCGGTGAGATTAATCGCAGTTCAATTAGAGGGAGAAGCTGTCATCACAAATATATATTCAAATATGTATTCAAGAAAGAAGAACGCTTTAGAGTGAGACCGTAATAAACCCCGAGAAAGAGGCCGGAAAAGGTTTTTCTTCGACGTTTGCTCCGGTGGCACCGCTCATCAGAGGCCCTCAAAAAACTTTTTATAATCTCCTTACAAAAGTTTTGTGGCGGTTTCCGCAGTGTACAATTTCACGGCTTGATTTCCAACCTCCTGAGATTTCCAGTTTCGTGCCTCAAACCCGGGGTGGCGGACACTCTCTCACACACACACACACACACACACACACACACACACACACACACACACACACACACACACACACACACACACACACACACACACACACACACACACACACACACAGACACACGGAATTATGTTTTTTGGCGGGATTAACGGGACGCTGCTCAAGAGACCCCACCATGTGGCATTGGCGTGACAGCACACACACACTAATAGGGCGAGGGGAGCGGGGGGGGGGGAGGGGGACCCCTGCCATTCGAAGGGACGAGGGGGACCTCGGACGTTAAAAAAAACAGCGCACACCAAATAAAACGGAGAGCTACTCTACTCTATACTTATCCTCTTCCCACGCCCCACCTTCCTCCTCCTCCTCCTCCTCCCCGGGGCACGCGCAAGGTTTAGCACTTGTTTTGACGCCACCCGGACATTTAATTGGAAAGTATTGCCTTTAAACATCCGCCGCGACCGCCGGGGACCGCAGAGTTATCACATTCTGCGCTGAGTCAATCAGGGGCCTATAGGGTTGCTGTGTCTGTGCTGTGGTGTGTGTGGCTGCGTGGGGAACGAACGTACCGTGAGCGGGGGGGGTGGGGGGGGGGGGGGGGGGCAAATAATACGTTTCGGAAAGTTCGGAAATGCTGGAAATCTTTAAGCACGCCAGAGAATTGGGGTTAGACACACGTGAGCATTGAGCTAGTGTGGTGTGTGTGTGTGCGTGTGTGTGTGTGCGTGTGTGTGTGTGTGTGCGTGTGTGTGTGTGAGAGAGAAATACAAAGCTTAACGAAATGTGTGTGTGTGTGTGTGTGTGTGTGTGTGTGTGTGTGTGTGTGGTAAAGAATGATCTTGAGTAGATGGGTGCGCCAGTGCGGTGTGTGTTCTGGTGAGTGTGTGTATGTGTGCGTGTGTGTGTGTGTGTGTGTGTGTGTGTGGTGTGTGTGTGTGTGTGTGTGTGTATAGAGAGAGAGAGAGAAAGAAAGAGAGAGAGAGAGAGAGAGAGAAAGAGAGAGAGAGAGAGAGAGATTGAAATGAATTCAAGAATGCTTTTGGCATACAGACACGAACATCCATGTGTGTGTGTGTGTGTGTGTGTGACCTTCTTAGCGGGGGCCATGTCTGTTTGCCGTTTGCGATGCCCCGCCCCCCGCCCCTCCCCCGCCCTCCCCCGCCCACCACACACCCACACACATTAAAGTTAACGTTAAAGTGCGCGTCCGTCTTGATGTGAAGCAATCAGAGGGCCGGAGAACAAAGGAGCGCACCGGGCTCTCTCTGTGGGGCTGTTTCAGCGTGGGAGTGTTATGTGTGACTGTGTGTGTGTGTGTGTGTGTGTGTGTGTGTTTCTATGTGAGCGTGTGTGTGTGTGTGTGTGTGTGTGTCTAAGTGTCTTTTTTATGGTGTGTGTGTGTGTGTGTGTGTGTGTGTGTGTGTTTTTATGTACATGTGTCACCGTGTGTGTGTGTGTGCGTGCGTGCGTGGGTGTGTTTCTATGTGAGTGTGTGTGTGTGTCTAAGTGTCTTTTTTAGGGTGTGTGTGAGCGTGTGTTTTAATGTACATGTGTCACTGTGTGTGTGCGGGTGTGTGTTTCTATGTGAGTGTGTGAGTGTCTGCGTTTAAGTGTCTTTTTTGTATGTGTGTGTGTGTGTGTGTGTGTGTGTGTGCGTGTGCTTTATTATTGTACATGGGTCACTGTCTGTGTGTGTGTGTGTCTGCGTGTGTGTGTGTGTGTGTTTTAGTGTCAGTGTGGGTGGGCGGGGAGGTAGAAATCCAGTGTACTAATCGTATTCCCCGTGTGTGTGTTTGTGTGTGTGTTTGTGTGTGTGTGTGTGTGTGCGTGTGTGCATGCATGCGTGATTGTGTGTGTGTGTGTGTGTGTGTGTGTGTGTGCATGCATGCGTGATTGTGTGTGTGTGTGTGTGTGTGTGTGAACTTCATCATGTACAGTGGCAAAAGTTCACTCCAGTGTGCAGGCCTGTGATGTATGTCACATATTGCACACATTGGACACACACATAGAACACACACACACCACAACAGGACACACACACACCACACACAACACACAACACACACACACCACACACACCACAGGATACATACACACACACACACACACACACGGACAACACACAAGAACACACGCATCGGACACACATATAGAACACACAAAAATACACGCACATTGGACACACCATGGACACACACACACACATAAGTTCCGTGACATGACACAATGATTCATGTTGGTGGTTGATTAAGCCCCGCCCCCTGTACATGTGCGGTCACCCGGCGCGTCCCACCTCATCATGACTAATGCTATGCTATGCTATGCTAGGCAACACTACGATAGGCTACGATAACCACTGTCATCGGGAACAAATTAGCTTGACTGGTGTTTACATTTAC
>PIJE02007436.1:0-12520 GCA_002895965.2 Coryphaenoides rupestris | reverse complement strand
AAAACACACGGTGTCGAATCCACCGCTGTCGAATCCCCGCCTGTTTACACCACGTCGACATTAAAAGTCACCGACTGTGATTGGAAGCCGTGTGGCCCCAGAGAAGGAAAAAACAAAAAGTGAACCCGCCGTGGATCTGATGCACTGAGACGCACTCAACGCGTCCGCATCAGATCCACAGCTGGCGGGGAAACAAAGACGCGCTTGTGTGATCCGTGTTCTCCTCGGAACCACACAGGACGGATACAAATAGACGAGAGACAGACGGAGACATGTGGATGATGTCCCGGGCGGGGAGCCACGCTGGCCTCCCCCCCACACACACACACACACGGACCACAACAGTGACTCCTCCACACTGTACGAAACACTCGTGGTTCTTTTGATGACTCGAATCAGTTTAAGATTAACGACAGAATAAACAAATAATGACAAACACACTTTTTCATTAACCCGCTAGATAGTTAGGCTATAAAGCCACTCGCGTTCTTTAAAAAAAAAACGCGACAATTTTTATTTTTAAAGTATGAATGGTAACATACTTTAAAAATAATCCAGAGAGACTTACGCCTTTCTGTGAACACACGCGTTTTGGCGCTAAATTTAAGAGGGAGAATGTACTGTTCTCCATGAAGTTGGGCATTACGTGGTTTAAATGTTTCAAACGCGAACTAGCTTTTTGTTGTTGTTGTTGTTTTTTGTTGTTGTTGTTTTTTTTGTTCAAAGACTATCGAAAGATAACCCAGTCCGTTTACATGGACCCCCGGTGACGTGTAGAAAACAGCTTCAATCCGTGATAAATAAACCTACCTTGAGCTCCAGAGAGATGTGCAGCGTGGGTCTTGAGCCGAACACGTGTGTGTGTGTGTGTGTGTGTGGATCCACAAAGGAAGAGTCGCTTCAGCGTCACTAGAGTAGGCGGAGGGAACAGCAATAGTAACCTCATTGATAGGATTAGGCCAAATCGTAGGGCCCTGTATATTGAATCTTGAATATTTCGTCACCTTTCTGAGCTGGAATATTATCGATGTTAAAAATTGTGAACGGAACGCAGTTGAACAGCCTTTATTTTATAGTAATACACTTTATTGCATTGTACATGTTATGGATGAAATACATTAACAATGTATAGAATTTGAAACACAGAACATATGCAAGAGAGTAGGCCTACAGTAGAAGTCCAATAAAAAAAAGTCACAAAAGCCTGCAGCACACAATAAACAAATGAGACACACACACACACACAAACAGGTGCCATGTCCACAAAACCTCCAAGTCACAAACGCCTCTATGACAGCCTCATCGACACGAGACACCCGGACAGCACAGCCAGCTGGACGCCACCCGAGACCACCTCCCTCCTATCCCCCCACCTCCCTCCTATCCCCCCACCCTAAAGCTCCCCCTGCAGCAAAAACCCCAACAGACATGACGGCAGGTGGCCTACACAACACCCCATGTCCAAAAACAAGAGCCAAATCTGGGCCGCCACAAGCGGACGCCACCCACCAGAAACTATCGCTAAGCCACTTAGATGGACGAATGGACATTCACCAACCTCCTGAACTCCACCCAACACTCCACATACGCACCCACATAACATACATGCAGTGGTGTAATGTAACCAAGTATCAACAATTCGTCACTTTTTGACTTGACTTGACTTATACTTGACTTCAGCTAGACCCATTTTCAGGGACACTGAACAAACAAGAGCACAAGGCATGGAAATTTCAAAAAGAGAACATATTGGCTATAGCATTGCTGTTGGAGGAGAAGCCAGTATTTTGACTTGGCATGAATCTCTGATAACATCATTTTATGATTTACAGTACATTTGTTACATATAGTACCTTTAAATACCTTATATACTTTTACTTTTCTTTTTTTACAAGAGGCACTTTCAACCAGGATAACTGTATTTTTTTTACTAGTACTATACACCACCGATAACGTCTGTAACCACATCCAAAGGCCACCTGAAGAAGATGTTGGTGCTGCAGAGCAACTGCCAAAAAAAGGGAAGACTCAGACCTGAATGAGTACACTCAAACTGTACAGTGTACAGTCGAGGTTGTTAATGTGTTAACTCCTGTAACCAGAGCGTGTAGGCTACACATGACACCCCATCACTGGCTGGCCTGTATTTAGAGTACAGCATATACATATACAGTACATATACAAAATGTGATTTCTGTCCAATTTTATGTAAATCTGACATTGGCAGTTGTACGGCAGGCAGGTCAAACTGACACATTCATCTTAAGGTTGGTAAAAAAGATTAAGCATTGCATGAGAAGTGCCACAGTGTGACCTCTTTGTCCATCATCACATTCCCTCATCTTGAGTCGCTGGGATATGATTTGCAGTTTTTCTGAATACAAAGACAACCAGTGTGTCCGGGCAAAAGGTCAGTGCTGTACAGCAGGCAGAGTAGAGGCACGTTGTAAGAAGTCCACAACTTGAGAGCAATTAGCATGTTACTGGTCACTCAGATCATGAGATGCCACTATTTCAAAGTAAAACTATGGCCTAAAATGCATTGTCATCAGATATGTCTATTGATGATATACAATGACCACCAGGTCTTATTTTAACATTTTTGTGGCTAAACACACAGAGACATTGCTGCGGTAGTTGCAATGGGATTTAATTTAAGGAGAGTATGTATAGAAATCACTGTAGCATCAACCATAAGTATCAGATATTTGTTTAAATCCTAATATCATATGACAACACTTGCACCTCCAGCATGCACTGGGGCGGTTTGCAGCCGAGTGTGAAGCGGTCGGGATGAGAGTCAGCACCTCCAATCTGAGGCCATGGGGCAGACCCAGAACCCGCTGGAGAGATTAAATATCTCGTCTGGCCTAAGAACGCCTCGGGACCCCCCAGGAGGAACTAGAGAGCATGGCTGGGGAGAAGGAAGCCTGGATGGCCCTGCTTAGCCGGCTGCCGCCGCGACCCGGCCCCGGATAAGCGGACGCAAATGGATGGATGGATATGACAACAACTCAGGCGTTCTGTCTCAGAACAACTGCATATTACAATTATTTATATTTATAGCGACACACACATTTTTGCTGTGCCAGAAACCTTGCAAAGCCAGAATGCACGTCGGCTTTGCAGGGCTTGTGGTGTGGCCATGATCTCTGTACAGCTGCCGACGCATGCAGATTCATTGTATATCCTTTTTCTTGGAGCATAAACTTTCTAGACTCAGCAATAGCTGCATATCGAAATGTTCACAATGTTCAGTATTGGCTACACCGTATTGACCACAAGGGTGAAAGGTTTCTTTTTTTCTCGCAGTTTGGGACTTGAATGCGAGGGATACATGATCAAAATCCAGCACCACTGCTATTGAGTGTTCTAGAATCCATCACTGGCTAAAGTCAAGTTAGCCGCATGTGGAGTCAGCAGCTCTCAAATAGACCCTTTTCACTTGACATCAGACAACTTGAATTCTGACTGGAAGCTGGTCATGTTTACTTCCGTTCTGGTGCTTGGCGTTCACCTATAGTCCTTGTACATCTGACACAAATATAACTAGATGATGGAAAAACAACTACGCAGGCCTATTTTTCACAAACTACTTCAGCCGTTGTCTGTGTTTCCAACATGATCCAAAGACCCGCGGAGATTAAGCAAATTAGTCCACCGACACATGAAAAAAGCGATGGCTGTTTGTACCTATATAATAATGTCTCCAACGCATGGATATTAGGGTAGGACAATACACTCAACTCATGATACGATACCATACACAATATTGGTTTTACAATACAGACAGTCACAATATTAAATATGAAGCGTAGAAACGACTACGACAATGTTTACCACAATGTATGGCGGTATTAAACAACAGTCAACATAATACATTTACATTGAGGGCATTGGCAGACGCTTTTATCCAAAGCGACTTACAAATAGTACATTTGTTGAAAGAGACAGCAATATATCACTGTGGTACCTGAAGATAAGGAATAGAGCTGTTTTCAAGCATTCCAATTTATAATAGTGAACTATGAAATTAAATTAGAAATACTTCAAGAATGCACGTTAATCTGCACTTAATATCAACATAAAGCTAATGTTCTCCATTGACTTGATGGCACCCAAACTAATTTGGTTGCCCTGTTTCCACCTGTATACAGCCATTTTGAAAAAAAATGTACTTGCTTGAAATAGAAAAAAATTAACCTCCACAAACAACCCTTTGCCCTCCTCCTCCTTCTATATCAAAAGCTTCTACCTACTAATAATGAATTACATTTTTTTCACAATGTACAAACCACCTTTTTTAAGGCCTTGTCACTGCGCTTGAGTGAATGTTGAATCTCTGCTGTTTGCTCCCCAGGCACAGTGCACATCCACACCCTGTCTCCACCAGCTATAATAAGAACACTGTGGTTTTGGAAATAAATCATTGGAGACGTGCTCGGTCTGGCTACCTTCCTTCCAACATATATATATAAACTCAGTGGGGGTGTTGAGCCACATTATCATAAGGGTGAATTGGCTAATTTGTTTTGACTCTCTCTTCCTGTCTCGTCCTGTCCATTCCTCTCCCACTCGTCTGCGCCCTCGCCCACCAGCCAAGTCTGTGGCTTGCCAAAACCACACGGCAGAAGTCAGTAAACAGTTATAAGCGGAGGGTTTTTCCTCCCATAAAAAAGCGAACACCAGAAATCACAAATGCAAGAAAATGAGGAATAACTAAAACAGAGAGACTAGAATGGGAGAAAACAAAGCAAAGACACATTGTTTTCTATGTATAAGAACAGCGTGTCCTCCCTTCGACCGCTCATGCAGGGTAGTGTTTTCAGACAATGGAAACTATAGTTGTGTGACGCAAGCAGATCAGACTTTCCCATTGTAGCCTGTTACAAAAAATTACAGGCCTGTGTTAAAGTTAGAGATAGTCATGGATATTGCATTCTTATTCTTATGTTATTCATTCCATCAACACTTCCATTCCCCACCAACATGCAACATGCAACACCAACAGAATTTAAGTTTATGATATCAAAGTCAAGTGTTTTATTGTCACATGTACATCATAACACAGGGGCATTCTGAACGCAAAAAAAGTAGGCAAAAGCGATAAAAATGGCAAGAAGAAATTTCTTTTCTATATAAATATGTATTGAAAAAAATATGTATGTATTTATATTACTATGTACTATATACTATTTGAGGGCACAGTAATCATGCATAATCCCTTCATTACTGTATATAAACCTATCAATATGAACATAACATATGGAAGTGGAAGGTGGAAGAGGCTTTTCATGCTGAGATTCAAGCTGACATACGGAGAACAAGGAATTCCAGTGCATGGCCTCTTTCACCCCTAAACAGGACAGGGGCGAATATCAGAGAGAAAAAGGGGAGGGGTCTGAGAGAATGGGACGCTAAAGTAAGCCCACTTTAGATTCAAGGGACCCAAGAGTCCTGGCTCCTGATTCTTATGTTGGATTAGCCCCCCGCACTGAACTACCAGTGACGGGTGAAAAAGAAAGCATCCTAAAAGGGGGTCACAAGGGCAGCCTTACGAATCAAACACCTCCTCACCCGTCTTCTAATTCCTGATGGGTCACAGGACTGGCCAGGTGTGCACATGTGTATGGGAAGTGTGAGAATGCAGCCATTGCGATATACTGTTTGAGCTAAGCTAAGAATGTACACGGGCGGCTCATCTTGCCTGAGTAGGTTAGTAGGCCAGCAACTACATTGGGCCAAAGGGATGCATTTACATTTATTGCACAAGATGCTCCACAGACCACTAGAACCAACATACATTTTATTGCTCAACCATTCAACTAGACAGTGGTACCCCGTTTAAAAAAACAAGTGTTTGAGCACTACCCTCCTGATTGATTTAGCAGGCCATTTGTCGCAAACAGGTTTTTGGCCCACTATTGTATTTCTTACGGTAACAAAAGGTACAGGAAATGTGCTCAGTGATCAAATGAATGTTCCCAGTGCGCAACATACCTGGTGGTAATCAGGGGGCCCGCCCTACTTAGTGCTCCAGTGTTATGCAGAAGTTTTACAGACTCAATACCAGTGGCAGCTCCTGAGCTGGCCACTTGGCTGTGCGAGGGAGTGGACTGGAAACATTTTGCCACCCTTACTAAAATAGGGCCGTAATTTAGAGAACACAAAAAAATCTGCCAACCAGTTTGTGAATGTTCCACTCTGGCCTGAACTCATGTTCCATTCTTTTGGTGCCTTCGACATAAGGCACTTCGACGTCATCAAAGCAATGAAACATGACGACAAAGGGACTAAACTACACATTTGGATTGCGGACCATTTGCAACAGTGCCACCCATGGAAGAAGGCTTTACCAGAAACAACAATGGCAAAATAACACCACAATATTTTTCTGTGGCCTATTCATATTTATTAATACATGTTTTATAATTTGAATAATTAATACTGGACATTGTAAGCCTTTCAAATATATTTTATTCACAATTGCGTGCCATGAAGTGACAAATAAAATTTTTAGATGATTGCAAGTGACAAATAATGCTTTAAAGATTAAAAAATAAAGAGAGACCCCTTACTTTACTATTGAGGCTTTCTCATGTGATCTCAAGTGTATTTTGCATGCTGAATGTTCACTTTCTGTTTACCAGTTGTCAATGCCATTACCTGTCGTCCAAAACGACCTATGCTTACATTTCCACCAAAGGCATTAAGAGTATATTTGTGTTATTGTACCAGGGCTCAATTAGGTTCAATTAGTCATTTTGGAGTAGGCTAACTTATGATGTTGTCCCTGCCTGATGAATGGTGTACATTTTAGGTTGAATAGGTTGACGATGAACAGATTCATGGTGAACCTTTTGGGAGGTGTTTACCTTACACAAATAATATTGTCTCAGTGAGTCTTTAATCAGTGATTAACATTAGCGCCTGGTAACATCCATAAAAAATAAAAAAAAAAACACAAAAAGAATATCTCTCCCTTGTGTGTGTGTGTGTTGTGTGTGTGTTGTGTCGTGTGTGTGTGTGGTGTTTGTCTTGTGTGTGTGTTGTGAGCTGTGTTGTGTGTGTGGGTGTGTGTGTGTGTGTGTGGGGGTGTGTGTGTGTGTGTGTGTGTTGTGGTGATACATCAATAGCACAATATCCTACCTCACTGAACACACAGTAAAACAAGTAAAGTAGAGGAAACAACACATATCACAGAATATTGTTAGACCCACCATGACTAGCACGGTGGGTCTAAAATATTGCAAATATGTTAGTGGTGAACATTGTATGTTATTAAAGAGGAGCCAAGACTAGTACGTGACCAGCAGGTTCATACATTCTACTCATACCGTTCAAGGCACTCAGCTCTGATAGCCATAGGTTGACGGCTGTATCTACTGTTACACCATAGCAGTGCAGGAATCTTACTGACTGGGACTGTCAATAAGATTCATGAGTATGTAGGGACGATCAAACACACACGCACACACACACGTCACATGGCAGTGTGGTATGCTTTTGGCACATTGCAAAATGCAATCACTGAGCTGAGTGCCTTGAACGGTATGAGTAGAATGTATGAACCTGCTGGTCATGTACTAGTCTTGGCTCCTCTTTAATAACATACAATGTTCACCACTAACATATTTGCAATATTTTAGACCCACCGTGCTAGTCATGGTGGGTCTAACAATATTCTGTGATATGTGTTGTTTCCTCTACTTTACTTGTTTTACTGTGTGTTCAGTGAGGTAGGATATTGTGCTATTGATGTATCACCACAACACACACACACACACACACACACACACACACACACACACACACACACACACACTCAAACAAAAAACGATGCATAGAAAAACAAAGACACAATGTCCTTGTCATAAATACAGTTTGCATAATACAAAACAAAGGGATATTTTTATGGATGTTACCAGGCGCTAATGTTAATTACTGATTAAAGACTCACTGAGACAATATTATTTGTATAAGGTAAACACCTCCCAAAAGGTTCACCATGAATCTGTTCATCGTCAACCTATTCAACCTAAAATGTACACCATTCATCAGGCAGGGACAACATCATAAGTTAGCCTACTCCAAAATGACTAATTGAACCTAATTGAGCCCTGGTACAATAACACAAATATACTCTTAATGCCTTTGGTGGAAATGTAAGCATAGGTCGTTTTGGACGACAGGTAATGGCATTGACAACTGGTAAACAGAAAGTGAACATTCAGCATGCAAAATACACTTGAGATCACATGAGAAAGCCTCAATAGTAAAGTAAGGGGTCTCTCTTTATTTTTTAATCTTTAAAGCATTATTTGTCACTTGCAATCATCTAAAAATTTTATTTGTCACTTCATGGCACGCAATTGTGAATAAAATATATTTGAAAGGCTTACAATGTCCAGTATTAATTATTCAAATTATAAAACATGTATTAATAAATATGAATAGGCCACAGAAAAATATTGTGGTGTTATTTTGCCATTGTTGTTTCTGGTAAAGCCTTCTTCCATGGGTGGCACTGTTGCAAATGGTCCGCAATCCAAATGTGTAGTTTAGTCCCTTTGTCGTCATGTTCATTGCTTTGATGACGTCGAAGTGCCTTATGTCGAAGGCACCAAAAGAATGGAACATGAGTTCAGGCCAGAGTGGAACATTCACAAACTGGTTGGCAGATTTTTTTGTGTTCTCTAAATACGGCCCTATTTTAGTAAGGGTGGCAAAATGTTTCCAGTCCACTCCCTCGCACAGCCAAGTGGCCAGCTCAGGAGCTGCCACTGGTATTGAGTCTGTAAAACTTCTGCATAACACTGGAGCACTAAGTAGGGCGGGCCCCCTGATTACCACCAGGTATGTTGCGCACTGGGAACATTCATTTGATCACTGAGCACATTTCCTGTACCTTTTGTTACCGTAAGAAATACAATAGTGGGCCAAAAACCTGTTTGCGATAAATGGCCTGCTAAATCAATCAGGAGGGTAGTGCTCAAACACTTGTTTTTTTAAACGGGGTACCACTGTCTAGTTGAATGGTTGAGCAATAAAATGTATGTTGGTTCTAGTGGTCTGTGGAGCATCTTGTGCAATAAATGTAAATGCATCCCTTTGGCCCAATGTAGTTGCTGGCCTACTAACCTACTCAGGCAAGATGAGCCGCCCGTGTACATTCTTAGCTTAGCTCAAACAGTATATCGCAATGGCTGCATTCTCACACTTCCCATACACATGTGCACACCTGGCCAGTTCCTGTGACCCATCAGGAATTAGAAGACGGGTGAGGAGGTGTTTGATTCGTAAGGCTGCCCTTGTGACCCCCTTTTAGGATGCTTTCTTTTTCACCCGTCACTGGTAGTTCAGTGCGGGGGGCTAATCCAACATAAGAATCAGGAGCCAGGACTCTTGGGTCCCTTGAATCTAAAGTGGGCTTACTTTAGTGTCCCATTCTCTCAGACCCCTCCCCTTTTTCTCTCTGATATTCGCCCCTGTCCTGTTTAGGGGTGAAAGAGGCCATGCACTGGAATTCCTTGTTCTCCGTATGTCAGCTTGAATCTCAGCATGAAAAGCCACTTCCACCTTCCACTTCCATATGTTATGATATTCATATGTTTAGTGTTTATATCAGATAATGGATTATGTATACTGTGCCGCTCAATATATATATATATATAGATATAAATACATACATATTTTTTCAATACATATTTATATAGAAAAGAAATTTCTTCTTGCCATTTTTATCGCTTTTGCCTACTTTTTTTGCGTTCAGAATGCCCCTGTGTTATGATGTACATGTGACAATAAAACACTTGACTTTGATATCATAAACTTAAATTCTGTTGGTGTTGCATGTTGCATGTTGGTGGGGAATGGAAGTGTTGATGGAATGAATAACATAAGAATAAGAATGCAATATCCATGACTATCTCTAACTTTAACACAGGCCTGTAATTTTTTGTAACAGGCTACAATGGGAAAGTCTGATCTGCTTGCGTCACACAACTATAGTTTCCATTGTCTGAAAACACTACCCTGCATGAGCGGTCGAAGGGAGGACACGCTGTTCTTATACATAGAAAACAATGTGTCTTTGCTTTGTTTTCTCCCATTCTAGTCTCTCTGTTTTAGTTATTCCTCATTTTCTGCATTTGTGATTTCTGGTGTCGCTTTTTTATGGGAGGAAAAACCCTCCGCTTATAACTGTTTACTGACTTCTGCCGTGTGGTTTTGCAAGCCACAGACTTGGCTGGTGGGCGAGGGCGCAGACGAGTGGGAGAGGAATGGACAGGACGAGACAGGAAGAGAGAGTCAAAACAAATTAGCCAATTCACCCTTATGATAATGTGGCTCAACACCCCCACTGAGTTTATATATATATGTTTGGAAGGAAGGTAGCCAGACGAGCACGTCTCCAATGATTTATTTCCAAAACCACAGTGTTCTTATTATAGCTGGTGGAGACAGGGTGTGGATGTGCACTGTGCCTGGGGAGCAAACAGCAGAGATCAACATTCACTCAAGCGCAGTGACAAGGCCTTAAAAAAGGTGGTTTGTACATTGTGAAAAATGTAATTCATTATTAGTAGGTAGAAGCTTTTGATATAGAAGGAGGAGGAGGGCAAAGGGTTGTTTTGTGAGGTAATTTTTTTCTATTTCAAGCAAGTACATTTTTTTCAAATGGCTGTATACAGGTGGAAACAGGGCAACCAAATTAGTTTGGGTGCCATCAAGTCAATGGAGAACATTAGCTTTATGTTGATATTTAAGTGCAGATTAACGTGCATTCTTGAAGTATTTCTAATTTAATTTCATAGTTCACTATTATAAATTGGAATGCTTGAAAACAGCTCTATTCCTATCTTCACGTACCACAGTGATATATTGCTGTCTCTTTCAACAAATGTACTATTTGTAAGTCGCTTTGGATAAAAGCGTCTGCCAAATGCCCTCAATGTAAATGTATTATGTTGACTGTTGTTTAATACCGCCATACATTGTGGTAAACATTGTCGTAGTCGTTTCTACGCTTCATATTTAATATTGTGACTGTCTGTATTGTAAAACCAATATTGTGTATGGTATCGTATCATGAGTTGAGTGTATTGTCCTACCCCTAATATCCATGCGTTGGAGACATTATTATATAGGTACAAACAGCCATCGCTTTTTCATGTGTCGGTGGACTAATTTGCTTAATCTCCGCGGGTCTTTGGATCATGTTGGAAACACAGACAACGGCTGAAGTAGTTTGTGAAAATAGGCCTGCGAGTTGTTTTTCATCATCTAGTTATATTTGTGTCAGATGTACAAAGGACTATAGGTGAACGCCAAGCACCAGAACGGAAGTAAACATGACCAGCTTCCAGTCAGAATTCAAGTTGTCTGATGTCAAGTGAAAAGGGTCTATTTGAGAGCTGCTGACTCACATGCGGCTAACTTGACTTTAGCCAGTGATGGATTCTAGAACACTCAATAGCAGTGGTGCTGGATTTTGATCATGTATCCCTCGCATTCAAGTCCCAAACTGCGAGAAAAAAAGAAACCTTTCACCCTTGTGGTCAATACGGTGTAGCCAATACTGAACATTGTGAACATTTCGATATGCAGCTATTGCTGAGTCTAGAAAGTTTATGCTCCAAGAAAAAGGATATACAATGAATCTGCATGCGTCGGCAGCTGTACAGAGATCATGGCCACACCACAAGCCCTGCAAAGCCGACGTGCATTCTGGCTTTGCAAGGTTTCTGGCACAGCAAAAATGTGTGTGTCGCTATAAATATAAATAATTGTAATATGCAGTTGTTCTGAGACAGAACGCCTGAGTTGTTGTCATATCCATCCATCCATTTGCGTCCGCTTATCCGGGGCCGGGTCGCGGCGGCAGCCGGCTAAGCAGGGCCATCCAGGCTTCCTTCTCCCCAGCCATGCTCTCTAGTTCCTCCTGGGGGGTCCCGAGGCGTTCTTAGGCCAGACGAGATATTTAATCTCTCCAGCGGGTTCTGGGTCTGCCCCATGGCCTCAGATTGGAAGGTGCTGACTCTCATCCCGACCGCTTCACACTCGGCTGCAAACCGCCCCAGTGCATGCTGGAGGTGCAAGTGTTGTCATATGATATTAGGAATTAAACAAATATCTGATACTAATGGTTGATGCTACAGTGATTTCTATACATACTCTCCTTAAATTAAATCCCATTGCAACTACCGCAGCAATGTCTCTGTGTGTTTAGCCACAAAAATGTTAAAATAAGACCTGGTGGTCATTGTATATCATCAATAGACATATCTGATGACAATGCGTTTTAGGCCATAGTTTTACTTTGAAATAGTGGCATCTCATGATCTGAGTGACCAGTAACATGCTAATTGCTCTCAAGTTGTGGACTTCTTACAATGTGCCTCTACTCTGCCTGCTGTACAGCACTGACCTTTTGCCCGGACACACTGGTTGTCTTTGTATTCAGAAAAACTGCAAATCATATCCCAGCGACTCAAGATGAGGGAATGTGATGATGGAA
>PIJE02007434.1:10000-12522 GCA_002895965.2 Coryphaenoides rupestris | reverse complement strand
CGTCCCGCGGGCGGTGTCGCTCCGTCCCGCCGTCGCCATGCGGCCCGCGCCTTTTCGTGGTTTTGACCATGGTTCGCCGTCCTCGCCTCTCCTGTGCCGCCGGCCCCTCACTCTCTCTCCTCGGCGGCTTGGCTCACTTCCTTCGCCCCCTTTTCCTGGCCTTCTGCTGCCAGCCTCCTGTGGTGGCCCCCTTGCCCGCTCTCTACCCCCCCCCCCCCACCTCCCCCCCGCCACCCCCCCTCCCCCCCCGTCTAGCACCTCCCCCCCCTCCCCCCCCCCCTCTCTCCTCTCCCTCTCCTCCTCCTCCTCTCCCTCTATCTCCCCTCTCTCTCTCTCTCTCTCTCTTCTCCCTCTCTCTCCTCCTCTCCTCTCTCTCCCTCTCCTCTCCTCCCTCTCCTTCTCTTCCTCCTCTCTCCTCTCTTCTCCCCTCTCTCTCTCTCTCTCTCTCTCCTCTCTCTTCCCTCCCCTCCTCTTTCCTCTCTCCTCCTCTCCCTCTTCTCTCTCTCTCTCTCTCTCTCTCCCTCTCTCTCTCTCTCTCTTTCTCTCTCTCTCTCTCTCTCTCTCTCTCTCTCTCCCCTCTCTCTCTGTCTCTCTCCTCCCCTCTCTCTCTCCCTCTCCTCCTCTCTCTCCCCTCCCTCCTCTCTCCTCTCTCCCCTCCTCTCTCCCCTCTCTCTCTCTCTCTCCTCCTCTCTCTCTCCCTCGCTCTCCCTCTCTCTCCTCTCTCTCCTCTCCTCCTTCTCTCTCTCTCTCCCTTTCTCCCTCTCCTCTCCTCCCCTCCCCCCTCCCCCCTCCCCCCCCCCTCTCCCCTCCCCCCCCCGCCCCCCCCCCCCCCCCCCCCCCCCCCCCCCCCCCCCCCCCTCCCCTCCCCCCCCCCTCCCCTCTCCCCTCCTCCCCCCCCCCCCTCCCCCCCCCCCCCCCCCCCCCCCCCCCCCCTCCCCCCCCCCCCCCCCCTCCCCCCCCACCCCCCCTCCACCCCCCACCCCCCCCCCCCCCCGGGCCCCCCCCCCCCCCCTCCACCTCCCCTCCCCCCTCCCCCCACCTCTCCTCTCTCTCCACCTCCACCTCTCCTCTCTGGGGGCTCCTGGGCGCCGCGCTCTGCTTGGCTCCCGCCCCTCCTCGCCCCTGTGCCTGCCGGCCCCTCTCCCGGTGGCCCCTGCGCGTCTTCCGGCCCTCCCTTTTTCCCTCCTCTTTCGCTTTCCTGTGCCCGGCGCCTCGCCACCTCGCCGCGCCCCGTCTTTCCTGGCGCCGCTCGTCGGCCCCCGCAACCCCTGCATGCTTCCTTTTGTTGCTTTCCTTGTGCTATCTTCGCTCCCGCCCTTGGTCCCTGGCCTCCCGGCTGTCCGCCGCCCTGCCCCAAACCTCCCTCCCCCTTCTTGTTTCTTCTCTTCTCTGCTCTTCTCCCTTTGGCTCGCCGCCTGGATCCCCCCTCCTCTCCGACCCAGGCCCCCCTCGCGCTGCCCCGTCCCCCCTCCTTCTCTGTTTGTCTGTTCTTCCGCTGTTGTCCTGACCTCCTAGCCGACCGGCCCTTCTGCTCTCCTCCCGGCTCCCTCGCCCTTCTGCCCCTCTTCATCTTCCGCAGCTTGCCGCTCTGCTGCTTGGCCCCTGCCCTGTTCTTCTCTCCGGTCCCCCGTGCATCCCTTGCTTGTCTCCTTCCCCCCTGTCCTCTTTGTCCGTCGCTTTGCCTCCCCGCGTCGGCCCCCTGCCCCTCCATGTCCCTGTCTGCTCGCCCCACCCCGTCTGCTCCGGCTGTGCTCTACTCTGCTCTGCTCTGCTCTGCTACTCACTCTTCCTTCTTCCCCCCTCTTTTCTTTGCCTTCCGCCCTGTCACCCTCCCCTCCCTGCTTTTTGTTCCTTCCCTTTTTTTTGCCCGCTCTCCTGGTGCCCTGCCCCTGGCGGTCTCCCGTCGCTATGTTCGTCTTCTCCCGTCTCTCTGCTCTCTGTGTCTCATGCCCGCCCGTCTACCCGCTGCGCTCGCGCTTTTCTCCTCCGCCGGCCATCCTTGTGCCAGGATTGCGCCTCCCCCTACCGTCCCCTTCCGCCTCTCTCGCCGCGCCGCGGCCCCGCCCCGCTTGTGCGGCTTTACCGCTCCTCCCCCCCCGCTCTCCCCGCCGCTGCTCTTGGCCCCTTGCCCTCGCCCTTCCCTTTCCTCGCCCGCTGGCCCCACCCGGACCCTCCTCCCTGTACTGCGTTTTTGCCCCCCGCGCCCACCTGCCTTGTGTGTGTGTGGTGTGTTTGTTCCTCTGCGTGCCGCCCTGGTGTCGTCGGCTGTCGTCTCTCTGGCTGTCTGTCTTTCTGGCTGTACTGGATCCGGCCGTGCGTCCCCCTCCGCCCGCCCTCGCGCCCCGTTGCGCCGGGTATGGCTCCCCTTGGGGTGGGGGGGGGGGGGGGGGGGGGGGGGCGGGGGCCCCCCGGGGACCCCGCTCATCTGCTGCCATGCCTGCGCGTGAGCTGTGTATGTGTGTGCGTGTGTGTGCGTGTGTCGTGTGCGTGTGTGCGTGTGCGTGTGCGTGTGTGCGTGTGCG
>PIJE02007432.1:0-12523 GCA_002895965.2 Coryphaenoides rupestris | reverse complement strand
AAAAAAAGAGAGAGATAGTTCCCTCTAGATTTAAGCTGTGCATGTGGTAAAACCTCTACTCAAGAAGCCTGGCCTCGACCCCGAAGCTCTCAGCAGCTATCGGCCATCTCTAACCTTCCTTTCCTCTCTAAAGTATTGGAAAAAATCGTAGCTAGCCAAATCCATCATCTGACGGCAAACAACTTATTTGAACCATTTCAGTCTGGTTCAGGACCTATACTCTACTGAAACCGCCTGTGACCAGAGTGGTAAACGATCTCCTCCTTAGCATGGACAGCAATGCAAGCTCCCTGATGGTGTTCTGCTGACCTCAGCGCCGCTTTTGACACAATTGACCATCGCATCCTCCTGAGCGTCTCGAACACTACGTCGGCATCAAAAAGACCTGCTCTTCACTGGTTTAGATCCTACCTCTCAGACAGAACACAATTTGTGTCTGCAAAGATCAAATTCGAAAGCACTGCAACTTAACTTTGGTGTTCCCCAGGGGTCAGTTCCTGTCCACTGCTCTTGCAATCTACTGCTCCTCTTGGCGATATTATTCGCAGCTTTGGCATTAGCTTTCACTGCTTGCGGACGACACCCCAAATCTACATTCCCAGTTGGATCAAAAGACTCCCCCGGGGCTCAACAGATCCAAAAGGTTGAATCCTGCCTCGCTGCAATCAAAGATGGATTGTCCCAAAATTACTTGCAGCTTAACACGGGAAAACTGAGAAGATTATCTTCGGCCCGAAGCATAAACAATCACAACTTGATGACGTCACCCTCTGCCTTGAGGGATCCACTATTGCCCAAAGCTCCTGCGTCAAGAATTCTTGGTGTTCTGCTTGATCCTACGCTTTCTTTCGATCAGCATGTCAAAAGTATCACCAGAACTGCCTTCTTTCATCTTAGAAACATTGCCAAGATCAGACAAATGCTATCCGCTGCGGACGCAGAGACACTCATCCATGCATTTATATCATCCAGACTGGATTACTGTAATGCACTGTTCTCTGGCCTACCGAGCTCTACTACAAAAAGCCTCCAGCTCGTACAGAACGCTGCTGCTAGACTTTTAACGAGAACTAGGAAGTTTGACCACATTACTCTATTCTCAACTTCCCTCCACTGGCCTCCCAATAAATGCCAGATCAGATTTTAAGGTGCTACTTCTTACCTACAAGACCCTGCATGGGTCCGCACCATCGTACCTGAAGGACCTTATTGTTCCCTATTGTCCTTCTCGGCCGCTCCGGTCCTCAGGAGCTGGCCTTTTATCAATTCCAAAAGTAAATAAAAAATCAGCAGGAAACAGGGCGTTCTCTTATCGAGCACCCTATCTGTGGAACAGTCTGCCACCTGTAATCAGGGAGGCTGACTCTGCTGATATATTTAAGGCGAGACTAAAAACCCACCTATTTACCCTCGCCTTTGGCTGCTAGGAGTGCCCCTCAGCTCTAATTTACAGCTAAATCAATACCGTTAGCACTAGCCTACCCTAGCTGCCGATGGGTACTAGGTCTGAGGTTCTTGTATGTCTTCTGCTTACTGTGCTCCATCTAACCCTCATGTTGTCTCCATTATCTAGAGTGCTGCTGTGATCGTGACTGGATACCTGGCAACCTCACCTGCCGGCTACCAGCTTGCTCTCCAGCCAGCACCCCATCACATTATTATTATTATTATTATTACTACTTCATTTACTATTTGTACTTTGTTATTTGCATTTTGTCATCTGCATTTTTGTCATGCTTTGTTACCCCTGTTTTTAAATGCCCGTATGACACCCATTGCACTCTGAACCATCCCTAGAAGGAGGGATCCCCCACTCTGAGGTTCCTCCTCGAGATTTCTTCCTTGTTAATTAAGGGAGTCGTTTCTTGCCCTTAGGGGGGCTTGGGCTAGGGGGGTGTCATGAATCACGTTTGGCCCATAACAATCTGGCCTGTAAAGCCCTTTGAGACTGTCTTGTGATTAAGGGCTATATAAATAAAATTGAATTGAATTGAGGATGTATGATAGGGCGGTTAGTAGGGTAAAAATCAATGGGATAATCACAGACACGTTCAGGGTAGAGAGGTCAGTAAGGCAAGGCTGCCCGCTCTCGGCGCTGCTGTATGCTATATCGGCGGAGCCGTTGGCGGCGCTGCTGAGCCAAAATCCAAAAATAAAGGGTGTAGAATTACCGGGAGGGGGGGTGAGTCTGCTATATCAATACGCAGATGATACAACAGTTACAGTAACGGATAGGGAAAGCGTAGGTGAGATCATGTATATTCAATTCAATTCAATTCAATTTTATTTATATAGCCCTTAATCACAAGACAGTCTCAAAGGGCTTTACAGGCCAGATTGTTATGGGCCAAACGTGATTCATGACACCCCCCTAGCCCAAGCCCCCCTAAGGGCAAGAAACGACTCCCTTAATTAACAAGGAAGAAATCTCGAGGAGGAACCTCAGAGTGGGGGATCCCTCCTTCCAGGGATGGTTCAGAGTGCAATGGGTGTCATACGGGCATTTAAAAACAGGGGTAACAAAGCATGACAAAAATGCAGATGACAAAATGCAAATAACAAAGTACAAATAGTAAATGAAGTAGTAATAATAATAATAATAATAATAATGTGATGGGGTGCTGGCTGGAGAGCAAGCTGGTAGCCGGCAGGTGAGGTGGCCAGGTATCCAGTCACGATCACAGCAGCACTCTAGATAATGGAGACAACATGAGGGTTAGATGGAGCACAGTAAGCAGAAGACATACAAGAACCTCAGACCTAGTACCCATCGGCAGCTAGGGTAGGCTAGTGCTAACGGTATTGATTTAGCTGTAAATTAGAGCTGAGGGGCACTCCTAGCAGCCAAAGGCGAGGGTAAATAGGTGGGTTTTTAGTCTCGCCTTAAATATATCAGCAGAGTCAGCCTCCCTGATTACAGGTGGCAGACTGTTCCACAGATAGGGTGCTCGATAAGAGAACGCCCTGTTTCCTGCTGATTTTTTATTTACTTTTGGAATTGATAAAGGCCAGCTCCTGAGGACCGGAGCGGCCGAGAAGGACAATAGGGAACAATAAGGTCCTTCAGGTACGATGGTGCGGACCCATGCAGGGTCTTGTAGGTAAGAAGTAGCACCTTAAAATCTGATCTGGCATTTATTGGGAGCCAGTGGAGGGAAGTGAGAATAGGAGTAATGTGGTCAAACTTCCTAGTTCTCGTTAAAAGTCTAGCAGCAGCGTTCTGTACGAGCTGGAGGCTTTTTGTAGTAGAGCTCGGTAGGCCAGAGAACAGTGCATTACAGTAATCCAGTCTGGATGATATAAATGCATGGATGAGTGTCTCTGCGTCCGCAGCGGATAGCATTTGTCTGATCTTGGCAATGTTTCTAAGATGAAAGAAGGCAGTTCTGGTGATACTTTTGACCATGCTGATCGAAAGAAAGCGTAGGATCAAGCAGAACACCAAGATTCTTGACGCAGGAGCTTTGGGCAATAGTGGATCCCTCAAGGCAGAGGGTGACGTCATCAAGTTGTGATTGTTTATGCTTCGGGCCGAAGATAATCATCTCAGTTTTCCCCGTGTTAAGCTGCAAGTAATTTTGGGACATCCATCTTTTGATTGCAGCGAGGCAGGATTCAACCTTTTGGATCTGTTGGAGCCGGGGGGAGTCTTTTGATCCAATGGGAATGTAGATTTGGGTGTCGTCCGCATAGCAGTGAAAGCTAATGCCAAAGCTGCGAATAATATCGCCAAGAGGGAGCATGTAGATTGCAAAGAGCAGTGGACCAAGGACCGACCCCTGGGGAACACCAAAGCTTAAGTTGCAGTGCTTCGAATTTGATCCTTTGCAGACAACAAATTATATAGGATATAGGTATATAGGAGTAGGTAGGGTAGGCAGAGAAGAGATAAGGCTGAAAGAAAAGAAGGATTATTTAAAAGTGCTGGGAGTGAACCTAGGGATAGAGGGCAAGGAAGGGAGGGACAGACAGTTTGAGGGTATAGTGAATGGCATTAGGAGAACGCTAGGGTTTTGGAAGATGAGAGAGCTGAGGCTGAAGGGGAAGGTGGTGGTAGTAAACGTTTGGTGATGAGCAAATTAGTGTATGCTATGAATGTATTGGATGTACCGGATAGAGTGATAAAGGATGTGGAGGGAATGGTGAGTGAGTTTTTGTGGGGAGGGAAGGGAGTCAAGATAGCGAGAGAGGTGATGGAGAATGACTACAAAGATGGTCGGTTGAAGCTGATTAATTTAGATAGGAAGAGGAAAGCCACTTAGGTTGAAAACAATGGTAAGATAATGTAAATAATAAGGGGGACCACAATTGGAAGGTGTTTTTAAGGGAGGCGATTAATAAATGTGGGGGATGTGGAGAGAGCGGAGTCTATATGGAGTTAAAGAGGGGCATGTTGGACGGGGTGTCAGATTTTTATAAAGAGGTGCTGGGGCGTGCGGGAATTTGTAAAATGTGTGGGGTATGAATGTAAAATGTGAGGCAGGTGTGGGAGCAGCCTATATTTTTAAATCCAAAAATTAAGTTTTGAGGGGAGCACGATATACAACCGGGTGATATGGAGAGCGGGGATTAGAAAGGTGAGGGATTTAGTGTACGAATATGTACCGGGGTTTATGGGGGCACAGGTAGTGGTAGATGAGGTTAGAGAAAGGGGAGATAAGATGTGGATGGGCCATGGCGGAGGGGGTGATGGAAAGAATAAGAAGGGATGCCGAGGGAATGGAGGAAGATGATAGAGAGAGAGGCTGTGGAGAGGGTGGAAGGAGAGATGGAAATGTATGTGGGGCGAAGGGGAACGGAGGGTGAATCTGGTGAACTTAAAAAACACGGATGATGTATGAATGCTTGAGGAAGGGAAAGGTGAGGGAGGCCGGCGGGGGAGAAGGTATGGAAGACTGTAATGAAAGGCTTGAATGTGGAAAGGATGTGGATGAATCTGAGAGTGAAATGGAACAGCAGCGAATGTGAGCACTTTGACTTTCTATTAAGACACAACAGGGTGTTCAATAACAATGTGATCAGCAGATTTGATGCGAATGTGAAGAAGGAATGCGATGTATGCGGGGTGGGGGTGGAAACGTGTATGCATGAGTTTGTTGAATGTAGGGAATTAGTCGGGTACCATAAAAAAATAAAACAACTGATACAGACATGCTGGGATGGAAGGTTTATAGAAAGAATGGAATGGAAGGAGCTATGGCTGTTCGGGGTGAATGAGGAAGTGAAAGGGTGCAATACTGATTTATTAAATTATACATTGAGCCACGCAAGGTTTGCTGTCAAGCTGCGAAGGGACCTGGCCCATTACGAGCACACACATAGGGATGTATGGCACATATTTAAGAGCACTATGAAAAGCGAAATCAATTTGTTGCATGGGTACATAAAGGAGGAGCACTTTGAGGTGGGATTTTTGGAGGGAAGCACGTTTGTTAGCATAGGAGAGAGTGGGAAGGTGGAATTGGATTTTGAAGGCATTGGGTGAAACATTATTACTGATGGGACGATGTATTGGGGGAATGAATGATGATGATGATGACGGCGGAGGCGATGATGATGATGATGATGATGATGATGCATATATTTGAAAGTACATGTCACAAAGGTTATCCACAATGTATTTTGAGCACATCGCTTGCCGATTCACAAAATGTGCAAATTGATTTCGCTGGGTGAGTGAGGGGCTTGCAGGAAGGGAGTGTGGTAAAAAGCCTGCAGGCCGCCTCAAGGGGTATGTGATGTTTGTTTGTCCCCTCAATCACATCTATTTTGAGTTTTATATGATTTCTATGGTTTGGTGGGGGCTTGTGGGCTGGTGGTGTGGTAGAGAGCCTGCAAGCTGCCTAACCGGTTTTGTTTTATCACTTTATAGAGGACGATGGCATGGTTTTGGTTATATATGATTTCTATGGGTTGGCAGGGGTCGGCGGGCTGGTGGTGTGGTCGAGAGCCCGCAGGCGGTCTAGCCGGTTTTGATGATTTTGGTGATTGAGGGAGGGAGCGTCTGGAGGCCCGAGGGGTAGAGGGGGGCCTTCAGGCGGGCCTAATGCATGGAGAAAGAGATGTCACATATGAGCTAAAAATGTATCACGGGGGAAATGGAAAATATAATGTAAATAGTGTGTAAATAACAGATGATTTTTGATAATAAAAAGGAAAAAAAGGCGTGTCCACCCGTTAGTGGCGTCCTCCGCGAGCAACGACCAGAACAAAGGACCAGCACAACAGCCCGGCGACTCGCAGGGCAACGGCACAGGGGAAGTGAATTGGAGCCGCAGAGGGGTACAGTTGAGACTTGCCCCTCTTCAAGCTAAGTACCCCTCTTGCTTGTGTGTGCCGGCGGAAGAGGAATGCGGCTCTGGGTCGATACATTTCGGATCGGCTATTGACTGGTTATTTTACGTGTATTCCCCAGCGGCTTCCATGTCCGTGAAGAGGCAGCGTGGGAGGAGCCAGACAACGCGCACAACACAGTAGGAATGGAATACCCGTAACTGTGAACTATTCGTGAGACATTCTGGCCAGAGGATTGTGGGACCGTAGGATTTTAATTTAGGAGAACGATCCTCTTATCTTTTTATTCTCTTACCTTGTAACTTTTAACCATTATTAAATATTGTGCATTTGATTCTTCGGCCTCTTGTGTCTGTTTGTGTGACTCGGGGATCGGTAACGAACTGTGACATTTGGCGTTGTCGGCAGGATCCCCTTACCACACCGCACAGCTCAGGATGTCGGACGATGAAAATGAGAGAAACGCGGCTGCCCAGCCTAATGCTAATGCAGCGCCCGCTATGGCTATGCCATGGTTTACAGCTTTACCATTCATACCAAAATTCTCAGGGAAAGATAGAGATGTTAAATTTGGAGTATGGGTGGAGCAAATGGAGTCTATATGCTCAGAGCACAGGGTTGACTTTCTGCTTTGGGGATTAGGTGGGGTGGCGAAAAGACATGATCTGAATATACGTTTACAAGGAAAATTGGAAAAATACAATGAACATCCTAAAATGTGTTTTTTGTAAATTGTGTTTATAATCCCCAAACGCAGTACCAGTCAGAAACCACTAGAGGGCCACATTGCACCGTACTAGACTACAGGAGGAGGAGAATTTTAAGGACCTTGGCCGTGTTCCCAGCATGGAAGTGAGAATGAAATGTGCTTTTATGTCGATATGGTGGCCTGAGTAATCCACCGTAATCCTTAATCAACTCCACTTCCATCTGGAAGAGCAGGGTGACCTACTGTAACCTGCATATGTGCACCACCTATTTTATACTCTTGATTTCTTAGAGTGAGTGTGTGTGTGTGTGTGTGTGTGTGTCTCGGAGACTAGTAGGAGTGCTTCAGGTGCTGCTCGACTCCCGACCCCACGGTAGTTGGTTCGTGGCTCAATGTCCACAGTCTACCTGTAGGACTCCTATGAGCAAGACTCTCTCCCTACTTGCCTGCTTCTGAACGACATGTGGACGCACATCTCTAGACGCACACTCATGATTGTTACGAGGTTAACCACTTGCTGGGAAACCAAGTACTATTTTAAGTGCTGGGACGTACGGACAAGTAAGTGCTAGGAGGGATCCAAGGGGAAAACCTGGTTGGAATAAGTGGGAGTGGCTTAGGAGAGGAGAGAAGCTATGCAGAGTCTAAGTGAACTCTGAACAGGTGAGTCTTGAGTTTCTTGAAGTAAGGTGCGTGTGTGTGTTGCCGGGGGGATTGCTACGTACGAGTACAGTGACAACTTGTCCAGGTCGTTGTTCCTGTTGAAGGGGTAGTGCCTGCCCAGGTGCACCAGCTTCTCCAGCGCTTCGTAGATGACGATGCCGCAGATGAGCGAGGCGAAAGGCCTCCTCGGTGAAGCGCGTGATGTAGCGCACCGCGGCACCAGGGAGCTGGCGTCCATAGCCACCAGCAACAGGCAGAGGAAGGCGGTCCACAGACTGATGCAGTTCCTCAGGGACAGGTAGGACAGCCCGTACTCCCTGGTGGTGGGTGGGGGGCGGGATTAACAAAGCCATGCCTACTACATCCGGCTGGTTCCTTTTCATGTGCATTTGTGAGCTGGATTTGATTTGGTTTTTTTACACAATGCAATGCAGTAATGGGGCCTGGGGCAGCAGTGGCTCAGGAGATGGAGAGCTGGTTGCCTGGCAACTGGATGCAGGTTGCTGGTTCGATCCCCGGCTCCTCCCTTTTACTAAGTGTCGAGGTGTCCCTGAGCAAGACACCGACCTAACCCTACCTGCTCCTGACGAGCTGGCTGGCTGTTGCCTTGCATGGTCGACACATCGCCGTCGGTGTATGAATGCATGAATGTGTGTAGAGTACATTTGTAGAAAGAGACAGCAATATATCGCTGTGGTACATAAAGATAAGAACAGAGCAGGATTCAAGCATTCATAGTTGCAAGGCTAATAGAATGAGTTTCATAATTGCTAAGTTGCCTGCATAATTGCTGGGATAAGAGCAGAAGAGCCATTCTGAGTGCATCACCAATATCTAAGAACACACAATATGCTAAACAATGGTAAGTACTATTAATAATGCCAAGACATACAAACACACAAGCTAGTGCTAGGGTTAGGAGAGGGAAGGTGGGGGGGGGGGGGGAGGGGTTATGCTGAGTCCAGGTGACTTAGTGTAGTGTGTGTGCACTCTAATGTACATGCAGATGCAGCAGGTGCGATGAGAGAGTCTACTTGCTGAAGTTGAAGAGGATCGAACACGAGCACAGGCCTGGTGCTGCCCAGGATGGTGAGGGGCTGCCCGGCAAACAGGGAGTATGCCATGCCCGACATGGAGAGACAGAGACTCGGTGGCACTCTGGATGACACCAGTTTATTAGTATAGCATCCTTAAAGGAGACATATTATACCACCAGGTGTGAGCCATTCCAAGCGGTTCTCAAAAAACGGTTGGATTGTTACCCTTAGAATCCATACAGCGATCGATCACATCGTTACACCCCAACTAAATAGTAGCAAATAGTTCATCTATCTTGTGTTTCGAAGAATAGAATAGAACTTTATCCCGAATACTGAATAGCAAAAAAAGATTTTAAAAATAAGACGTTTCACACCTGTTTCTGCTAGTTTGCCGTTTTGTTTTGTTACATATTTTAGAAAAGGTGTGTTCATTTGTATCCACACAGTTGCAAGGTGTTTCTGCAAGACAAGTTGTGTTGCCATGGAAATCACTGTATGACTAGATGTCGACTCCCCAAAGCAGACACACACACACACACACAGACACGCACTGACTGACTGACTGACTATCTGAACTGAACTGGACTGGACTGGATTTGACTTGACTTGATCTGATCTGCCGATACGTTCCAGCTCTGGACCTCCATGCCCACCAGGCCCATCTTCCTCTCCTAAAACAACTCTTCTTCCTCCCCTCCTGTAAAGAAACCAGTTTATGATCATCATAATCTTCATCATCATCACGCCTACTGTAGTTATTCTGCTGTAGTACTGTGGACTGACCTGAGAAGGTCCTGTAGTTATGCTACTGCAGTACTATTGACTGACCTGAAAAGGTCCTGTAGTTATGCTACTGCAGTACTATTGACTGACCTGAGAAGTTCCTGTAGTTATGCTACTGCAGTAGTAGACTGACCTGAGAAGGTACTGTAGTTATTATATTGCAGTACTGTAGACTGACCTGAGAAGGTACTGTAGTATTGTAGACTGACCTGTGATGGAACGTTCTTGGGCGGTTCTATGCGTATGGAGGGGTCCCACTCCCCGGGGGGTAAAACGGTCACTTGATCGAGGAACTCATCGATCCTGGCGATCAGATCGTTGCTGTTACGGCTCGGCCGTCCTCGACTCCACGCCCAATCCTCTCGCCTTACGCTACACGCCCTGCACGCTCCCCTGCGCGCCGCCGTGGTCCGGGCATACGGCGCTCCTTCTCCCCGGAGTTCCCCCCGGCAGCCGGGAGCTCGCGTCCCCCATCCTCCGCCGGCCCTGTCCTCTCGGCAGGCTCCTCCCACCTGTCGGAGTCGGAGGTTCCCGGCACGTCGGCACAGGCGCCACGGTGGAGCGGCGCTGACGCGGCACACATCGCGAGTTCCCGCACCGGGGTCCCATTACCAATCACCGCACCTGCTCCGGATCGGCAATCACCGCCCACACCACAAAAGCCTATCCGGCGCGCCACTCGGCGCCAGATCGTCCCCTAAAACTACAGGTGGTAACGTATACGCCAAATACACCATCCTATAGTAGTATAGCTAGCCGACGCAACGTTACACAGTGGTTGCGCTCGGCTCTTGTTACTCTCACCCCGTTTTTCTCACCCCTCCAGAATCCCGGACCCTCCTGCCGTGTTCAAGCCCACCAGCAGAGCCATCCACCCCGGAGGACGTTGGCCTCCGGGCCGAACGCTCCAGTCATACATCTCCCGACCTAGCATCTGTCCCTCCTGAATACCACGATTTAGGAGAGGCGTTTAGCAAGGAGCGCGCCCGTTCTCTCCCTCGACACCGGCCCTACGACTGTGCCATTGAACTTCGTCCGAACGCTCCCCTCCCGGCCAGTCTCCTATCTAGTCTCTCAGGGCCGGTGAAGGCGGCGATGGACAGCTACCTGCAGGAATGCTTGGCCGAGGGTCTCATCCATCCATCCCAATCCCCGGTGGCAGCGGAGTTCTTCTCCGCGGAGTTCTTCTCCGCTGCCACCGCTGAAGAAGGATGGGGACCTGAGGCCATGCATAGACTACAGGCTGCTGGACAACATAACCATCAAAAACAAATATCCCCTCCCCCTCATGAGTTCCAACTTCGAAACCCCTCATCGGGGCGACCATTTATACTAAGTTGGACCTCCGGAGCGCATCCGAGAGGGGGATGAGTGGAAGACCGCCTTCAAGACCCCCCGGGGGCATTACGAGTATCTCGTGATGCCTTTCGGCCTCACCAACGCCCCCGCCGTCTTTCAGGCGTTGATGAATGACGTGCTCAGGGACATGTTAGATGTATTTGTGGTCCTCTACCTTGACGACATCCTGGTGTTCTCCAGGAGCGCTGAGGAGCACGTCCAGCATGGTCATCCAGCGTCTCCTGGAGAACCGGCTGTTTCTCAAGGTGGTGAAATGCATCTTCCATTCTCCATCAGTGGAGTTCCTGGGGCTCATTGTGGAGGGAGGACTGATCCGACCAGACCCCCGTAAGATCAGGACAGTGGTCGAGTGGCCCCAACCCTCTACCCGTAAGCAGCTACAGAGCTTCCTCGGGTTTGCCAATTTTTATCGCCGGTTCATCCGTAATTACAGCTGAGTAGCTGCCCCCCTGACGCACCTCACCTCCACGCTGCGTCCCTATCACTGGACGCCAGTGGCCTGCGCCGCCTTCGTGGCACTAAAGGAGCACTTCACCACCGCCCCGGTCCTCCTCCATCCTGACCCCGCCCGGCAGTTCGTAGTAGAGGTGGATGCTTCGGATACCGGTATCGGCGCTGTTCTCTCCCAGCGGTCAGCGGAGGACCAAAAGCTGCATCCCTGTGCCTTTTTCTCCTGCCAGTTCTCACCGGCTGAGGATAATTATGACATCAGTAACCGGGAGCTACTGGCGGTGGTGGGGGCGTTTGAGGAGTGGCGTCACTGGTTGGAGGTTCGAGCACCTGGCGGTAGTAGTAGAGGGTGTGGGAGTTAGCCACGGGAACGCAAGCCAAGCTAACAAACATATTGTGTCCAGAGACATTACATAACACTCTAGTTGAGCTCTCAATGATCTGCACAGCTGCCGTGCTAATACCATAAGTGCAATAACACAGTCTTAGTGTTTCACAGTAAATTGCTGCTTAAATTGAACACATAATCCAAATAATAGCTCCATCTGTATTCTGTATATATGTACGCTATGTGAAGATCAGTGGTGCTTATGCTTATTAATAGAATGCACTTTTGAACTCAAATTAACACTTTACAATTAATTCTTCTGGGGACCATGGACGATGTGGGACCATGGACGGCTGGGAACCGGGAGAGGACGCAGGAGTCCAGCTGGCGGTTGGTGAGAAGCCTTGCTGCGGGAACAGACTGAACAGGCCGCGACGAACTCCCGGACGTCAGCTCCCAGGGACGGCCACCAGAACCGCCGGGCCAGGAAGGATTGTGTGCGGTGGACACCCGGATGACATGCCACCCTCCTCGCATGACCCCACTGGAGCACCCGGGACTGAACCGAGTCGGGCACAAACAACCGGCAGGGGGGCCCATTGCCTGGGTCGGGTTGGGTGCCTCCTTGACCACCCCCTCAATGTCCATCGTGACCACCCCGATGACGCACGATGCAGGGAGAATGGGCTCAGGCTCCTGGGCGCTCCTTTCCGGTTCGTGGAGACGGGATAGAGCGTCCGCCTTAGCATTGCGAGACCCTGGTCGGAACGTGAGCGTGAACTCGAACCTCTCCAGGAACTGAGCCCACCGTGCCTGGCGGGAATTGAGACGCCTCGCCGTGCGAATGAACGTCAAATTCCTGTGGTCCGACCAGACCAGCGTGGGGTGCTCCGAACG
>PIJE02007427.1:7500-12537 GCA_002895965.2 Coryphaenoides rupestris | reverse complement strand
GTGTCAACCAGGTTCAATGTTGTTGCCAAGCCTCACCTCCTGTCTTCCTTGCCATGTGGGTTGTTGCCTGTGGTCTGTCAGTCTGTCGTCTGTTGTGCTTTACAACAGCATTATTTCTGCACGCCTTCTTCACTAGCTGCTTGGGTTGATCCTCTCGCAGTCCCCTTACGGTGCCCTGACTGTATAGACTGTATAGTGATCAGTGATCTTCTCGGGGCAACACCAACACCAACAAAGTTCTCAAGTTTCTTTCCAACCCCTCCCTCTCCGTCTTCCTTCTTCTGCCCTGGTCTGTCCTTTAATCGCTGTCTGTCTGTCTGTCTGCCTGACTGACTGCCCGCTTATGAATCTTTATGAAGCTTTTGATCCCGGGCCGGGCCAGCCCAGCCCAGTCCAGTCCTGCCCTGCCCTGCCCTGCCCTCCGTCTAGATAGGGACTCATCAATATTTCACCCCACGTAAAGCTGTGAAGCCCGGATTTATTACCGGCGCACAGCCCTTTATTATCTGAAGCTGCACGCCGGGAGAAAGTGATCTTAAGCATAAATGTAATGAATACTTAATACCGTATGGCACCACAGACGTCTCATTGCTTTTTTTTTTCCATCTTCTTCCGGGGATGTCAAGGTTCATGTCTCTCGCCTCTACTGTCTGTAACACAAAGATTCCCACTGTATATGCTGGGTGCTATGGGTGGGGTGGGTTCACAACGTCATAATGGTGTTCATTTTGTCTCTTCTTCTTCGGCGGATGTTTTGCTTTGTTTGTTTGTTTGTTTGTTTGTGTGTGTTTTCAGCCGAGGAAGCAGACAGGTCCGACCTCGAAGCCGAACTTCTGGTTGGGGTCCCCGAAGTCTAAATCCTTCCACTAATCTATACAAAATCACAAATCCCTCCAAGTCCAAGGCGATGCGATCATTTGCCAGTTATATCATCTCCGAACCCAAAGGGTTGGGTGGGGTGAGGACGTGGCAGCTACTCGTAACATGTTGCCATTAGCGGGGATGGTGCGAACACCGGGGCAAGATAGATGTGGGTTGTTCGCTGGCACCGTCACGTCTCGGCACACGCATGTTGTCGGGGAAACATATGAATCCCCACGGTGTGTCCCCGTGCGTCTCCTCCCGCCGCTGGTTGACAACGCGCTCACTTGTTGGTGGATTGTTGGATTTCTCGGTCAGGTTACGTGCCTTCTATCCAAAGTGACTTACGGTTCATTCGGATGCCTGTTCGGAGGATGCCTTGCAATTAGGCTGCAGCAGACACTGGGCTTCAAACCCCGAACCCCAGTGTCCACAGCCTAGCCTGTCTAGAAGAGTATTATATCTGGTGTAATAGTCCCTAGGCCCTAGCTTCCATTACACTATACTACTCTTCTACACACACACGTGTATACCTTAAGACCTCTTGTCTTGCTTGCTTGCAAAATGAAACCAATCTGTTTGTATCCAATGTGCCTTAAGGCTAATATAAAGGTTTGATATTATCAGGCCCAACTTGCATAATGCTGGGGCCACTGAGAATGAGATCGGCGATTGCACTGGCAATGAACAGCCAATGAGATTCAACATCGAGAAACGGCCAACGTGAGGTCAAGAGAAGGTGTAGATAGTGCCTTCGGGATGGAGGCCCAGAGAGTCTTCATAATGTGTACGACCACATACAGTGTATTCCCCGTAGTCTAGCGTGAACCACTGACCCGACAGCAAGGCGAGACTTGGGACACTCGTCAAGACCAGTGGCATGGTGTCTACTGCCAAAGTCGTCCTGGACTGGGTAGGAGCCTTTACGGTGAATTTTAATGCAGGTGTGAGGGCGTCTTCTTAAAGTTCAGGTGAACGTTGCCGTGGACATGAGGGATTGAACGCAGAGCTGTTCATAGTTTCTGTGTGTATAGTTTCTGCACAAACTTCGTATATGTATGTAGCCTATCTTGTAATATTCTTGAGAGGGGAGATGAGAGGGAGACTGGTGCTAGCCACCGCCGCAATTACCACACAACTTTTCCTGTTAGCTCTGTAAAGGCCGTGGAACTCATTCTCCTGCAAACGGTTTATAAATGCGTAGAAAACGGCACAAAGGTTTAAGTGGCCTCTTACAGTCAAGCAAAAGTGTGTTAATACCTGGATGGAGATGCTTTTTGTAGCAATAGTGCCGCTCGAACACTCATGGCGCAGTGAGGGGGGTTTGAACCGGCAACCTGCAGATTGGGAAGACATTAGCAATCGCTTAGCCGAACAAAGATTTGAAATCGTTTGCGATGCCAATTATAGCTTTTTTGTTGGGAGGCAGAAGAAGGGTAAAGGCCTTTTTCCCAGTGCGATGTGATGTCTGGTGCTTCTGTTTGGGCGATCGTTTCGTCCTGTGAGGCTCCAATGCCTTATGCTCGCAAATGAAGGAAATGTCTGCCAGCCTCCGGGCGAAAAACACTAACATTTGAAATCTGCTCTGCTCTTTGGTCGTCTCGCAGTTCCATTATCCGTTTGTAATTTGATCGCTCTCCGCAACGAGGAACACGTCTCCCAGGCCGTGGACCAGTGTCGTTGAACGACTAATGATTTTCTTGCCTGTGGGCTGCGATGAGTACAAGAAAAACTAAAATCCATGTATACCGCACGTGTATGTTGGACCACGTTTAATTATCCTGTGGCAAAGGGGTAAGCCGCGGGAAATGCACACGCATGGAGTGGGTCAGCCATTTTGTTTTGTTTAGCACGTGTTGGTGACCGCCTTCATGACGGTCGTTTGAGTTGGGTGAGTAAAAAGGACTTTCCGCCTCTCGGCACGGTAGTACGGCTTCAAAAGGGAGACGGGCCTCACGCCCCCCCGCGGACCGGCTCACAGCATGGCAGACGCTGACCCGCTTTAGCTAGCCTTGGCTGTTTTGCTTCGGGTTTTATTGACGAAGGCACCACAGACCTCCTTCCTTATCGGAGGTTATAAAGTTCATAGGATCTTTTAAGAGTTAGCCGTATTGGGTTGAACTTGAACCTCATATCTTTTAAAGTGGATGGAGGTGCTGATTACATCGTCTCGTCTCTCTCTCTCTCTCTCTCTGCGTCTCTCTCTCCGTAAAGCACGTTAACATCCTAGAATGTACATTGTTATACTTATTAACAAATGATCATTATTCAAGATAATAATGATTGTGTTTCATCTTATCACCCTTGCTCCTCAACATGACCAAGTTAAACATCACGTGCACTAAAACCACCGTCACCATCACCGACCCTCTCTGGTAAGACAGGTATGGTTTTGCAGCTCCCAGCGTGTTGCTGGCGGTGCACCCCGAAGGCAGATGCGTCTCTGTTTGCATACTGAACAGGCTTCCTTTGTTGTGTCTGCTTTAAACAGCTGTTCTCCCTCCAGGCCCACGAGGGCTACATGTTGATGGAGGACTACCTACCTACCTAGCTCGCGTGATTAAGTGCTCTCTCTCTCTCTCGGGCCCACGCGACGGACGCCCGCGCTAAGTACGAAACATCAGAGCCGTTGTCCGCCGTTTAATCATCTTCAAGCAATTGTGTCACACAGCTCACGTTGGTTTTATTCCGTCGAGATGGATTGCCCCGCCGCGGTCGCTCTCTGGCGTCACGCGGCGTTATCGACGCTGAAGACGTTCCGCTGTGCCGTAATGACGCTATTATCCAGAACGGCGCCCGCGGGGAACAGCTGCTTAACGCGCCGTCCGGTGTTCAATCTAGAAAGAAGGTGACAGTGAAGAATGTAGAGCTGCACCGCCACACCACCTCCGCTACCGGGGAGGGGGGGGGGGGGTTCGTTCAGGGCAGTGGCAGGGTGTTTGTGCGCAAGTGTAAGTGCCAGCCGACTACGGTCCGTCTCCATGGAGCTCTGCACCGGTTTTGACTCTGATCTTGATAAACACTCGAGTGGAACTAATGAGACCCCCCCCCCCCCCCCCCCCCCCCTCCCACCTCCCGACCGTTGTCTTAATTAGCCCAGGCTGGTTTTCCACCACGTGCAGGAGATCAGTCTGGTGGTTAGGCTGCTTGACTCCCCACCAAAAGGTTGTCGTTTCAAAAGCCAGTGACCGCAGGAGGGCTGAACAATGTGGTAAACATTTATTATTTTTGACAGATATTGCAATATGATTCACTATTCGTGGGAATTATCATTTTTGCCTCACAATTCTTTACTTTCATGGAAAAAAAACATCGTTCAGATCATCGTTTTTGAGATGTGTTGGGGTCAATTATAATGGTTATGAATGCAATTGATTGGACCGACTAGGAATCCATCACACCCTTGTGGCTACCACAGAAAACAGCATGTTGGGACTTGCTAGTTAGACACTTAGCAGAAGTTTCTATCCAAAGCGACACACAGTGAACTCAGATGCATGTCATTCAGGAGTGAGGAGGAGGTCGGAGGTTAGGGCCTCTTGCTCAAGGACGTCTACAGGTAGACTGCGGACATTGGGGATCAAACCCAGAACCTTTTGGCTGGGAGTCGAACACCTCTAACCACTAGACTGCCCTGCAAGGATACCTTTTTCGGCAAAAACAAGCACTTTAGCGGACGGACGTCGATGGGCAGTATCGACCCCAAAGGGTTACAATGCAGACGTTTGGTGGTTCTGCGTTCTCACTCAGTACTGGACCAACTCCAAAAAATTACCGCATTTTGTCAGTTAGACCCCCAAAAAAATCCCGAAGTTGTCCTTCAATCGAGCGGTGGAGAGAGGTAGACACAGAAAGAGACAGATATACAAAGAGAGAAGAGAGAGGGAGAGAGATGGAGACTGAGAGAGAGAGGGATGGAGACTGAGAGAGAGAGAGGGATGGAGACTGAGAGAGAGGGAGAGATGGAGACTGAGAGAGAGAGGGATGGAGACTGAGATAGAGGGAGAGAGAGAGGGATGGAGACTGAGAGAGAGGGATGGAGACTGAGAGAAAGGGAGAGATGGAGACTGAGAGAGAGAGGGATGGAGACTGAGATAGAGGGAGATAGAGAGGGATGGAGACAGAGAGAGGGAGAGAGAGAGGGATGGAGACTGAGAGAGAGAGGGATGGAGACTG
>PIJE02007426.1:0-12551 GCA_002895965.2 Coryphaenoides rupestris | reverse complement strand
TTACAATTCAAATCTGAGGATCCTTTTCTTCCGGAGAAGTGTAACATCAACCTTCAGAATTGGGAGTACGGGCACGAATCATACTATCGAGGGTGGCGTTAGACCCGTGATGGGCTGAAATAAGGTCAAAACAGGATCAAGGCTGCAAGGCCCTGTGACCTCTGGGCACACACCCGCCATCCAAAGGCGTAAAAAGGCCAGAATGGATGGCACGTTGGCGTGTGCGGACCATGAATCGTGATTCGGTCGACCGTGCGGGTAGCGCAGCAAATGTCGGCCGTCGTCTAAAAATGTCAGGAGTTGAGGTTTCAACGGGAAGGGCCAACACGTTTAAGCATGAGATCCTCACGTCCGGCAAAGAGCAACCCCTACACGTGTGGAGCGTTAGCACCCACTCACCGAGTCACCAGGGGATACCGGTGTACACAAGTGTAAGTGTGTGAATTTGATTCCACATCCCACACACAACGCAACCACACCACACACAAACACACACACCGCCAACAACACACCACACACACACACACACACACACCAACACACAAACACACACACACAACACACACACACACACCAACACACACACACACAAACACACCAACACACAAACACACACCAAACACACTAACACACAAACACACACCAAACACACCAACACACAAACACACACCAAACACACCAACACACACCACACACAACACACAAACACACACACACACAACACACACCACACACACACACCAAACACACCAACACACCAAACACACCCAACACAACACCACACACCAAACACAAACACACAACACACCAAACACACCACACAACACACACAAACACACCCAACTTGCTGCTACCCGTCGCAGGATACACAAAAACTGCTCACACCCACGCTGATCTCAGCACACAGCCGCCAGGTGACTGAACCAGGCCACCACCCCAGCACCACAAAAACCCCAAAGCGCAGCATGCGACACCATAACATTCCTGCTAACCGAAACGGTCGCACACGCAAGCCAACCCAAGGGTAAACCACCACACACAAAAAAAAACAACCAAAAAACGCAACCCAAGTCAGCCACACAAGGCGATTCCACAAACACCCAAGCAAACAACCAACATAGAAAATAAACACACACCAGAGCGCAACGCCCAGCCAACCACCCCACCACGACCCAACCACCACCCCCCCAAGGCTTCATCGCCCCTAACAAACGTAAACGGGCTCGACAAGCCCACCTCCCTCACTAACCACAACACCCATAAGATAAACCCCAGCCGCAAGCAGCAAAAGGAAACTATCAACCTCCAAAAAAGGTCCACCGAAACAAAAAACACAACACCGGTGGAGCCGCAGCAGGCCCCCTGCCGTTTCCTGGCTGGGCTAAGGTGTCAGCATCCCTTGGGTTTTCCGCAAACCACCCACACCAAAAAAAGGTGTCCCACCCACCACCGGCTAACTAGCAGCCAAGCCACACAACTCTGGCCGGTTTCCTTTAGTGCTAGGTCGGCACCAATCTTCGGGGGCCAAACACCTCCGCACCGTCGCGCCATCCCACATAACTACAACCGCTGCAGGCCCCACAACTCACAACCCGCGTGGTGACACCACGTGTCCACACAACGCACGCAACCCACCACCTCCCTGGCCTCGCCAAGCTACCTACCGCTGCTGTTCCCCCTCCACATCACCCGGCCCCCACAGCCCCGCAACCCCCCCCCTCTCTCTGCCCCGGTCCGCCGCCGCCCCTAGCCCCCTCCACCTCCCCCCCCCCCAACTCCCATCGGTCCACCCAACCACAACACACACACAACACACACAACACACAAACACACACACACAACACACACACACACAAAACACACAACACACACACAACACACACACAAAAACACACACACACAACACACACACACACACACATCACCAACACACACAACACACACACACACACACACACACAACATGCATAACATAACACAAAACACACAACACAAAACACAAACACAACACACACAACACACACACAACACACACACAAACACACACACACACAACACACACAACACACACACAAAACACACACACACACACACACACACAACAACGGTACTTCAAGCGACGGGTGGCTGTGACGCAGCAGCCCCTGCCTCAAAGCGGTTCTTCATTGCTTACGGCGGTATTTGTATCCGTTCAGCAGGCAAATTAAGGTCGCAGACCATCTCTAGAGACTGTGGATGGATAGGCTGAGTCAAATGTGGGTTCTGAACGAACATTAAGCGTCGGAGCCAGAATCCAGGGCCTGGACCTGCAGCAGCCCCTTCTGCCGCGGCGTAACGTGGTTCTGCGCATAGAGAGTCGCCACCAATCCTGGTCCCTATATAGGTCAAGTGTCGGCTGAGAACCACAAGCGGCACATTCCCAGTACCCGTGGGTCCGAAGGTTCTGTGCACCCTAAAAAGATAGGTCGCAAGCCATCTCACAGTTAATTCCCTTTTTTTCAACTGGGTCTTCTTGCTTGGGACGACACAAAACAGAATGCGCGACTCTCTTTCTTTCGTTCCGTTTTCTGCCTCCCGATCAGGCTGTAAAACTGTGGGTTCGGGAGAAGGCTTTACCTCCTCTGTGTGAAACACTACAGTTCAGCAGTTGGTGTGGAAAGGTACAAACAATAATCTTAAAAATTTAGTCTTCTTGCTTTCAACCTGATTAAGCCACCCCGTAGCTAAAACCCGCCCCAATTTTCCTATTCATTCAAAGAGTTTAAGTAACGCTTCGCTTCCCAATTGGCGGGCGGCTTTTTGCGGCAGGCTTGCTTCTCGAGGATCCTGGTTTCTCCCCGCCGTGCTCGCCAGCTGGTCCGAACCTCGTTCTCTGTATTCATTGGGAGGTCGCCAAAACCAAATGAGGATAGTCTGAACACAGACCAGATCACGTCCTCGCTCACGGCCGCAGTGGTGGTATTCCCCGGAACGTCCGCGGGGCCCGGGGAGGCCGTGCGGGAACAACGTCGGGCGGGGTGTGCCTGACCTTATGTCTCCCGCGCCAGTACCTCCAATATCCTAGCGCTGACCTTTATAAGCTTGTATCTCCAGGCGCTACTCAGAGCCCAGGCGCTCGGTAGCGAGTCGCTAGGTCGGGTTTTTCCCGCTCGGTCTTGGGCGAACTTTTACTTTGCCCGGTCTTGCGTGGGCTTGGAAGGTCCTAGGCATCTATGGCGCTCTGATCGTCTACCACGAAGCAGACGTACGGACAGATCCAACGCCGACAGAGCTTTTTTGCTGCAGGACGGGACGCTTAGTGCTTCCGAAAGGCGGTCTCTCGTGGCCCTTCGCACCCTTGCCTCTCAGATCACTGGACGGATCGACGCAGAACGCTGAACCACGTTGCGGGACGCACGAGCATACGGTGTATTCAGTTGACGGAGGGGACCGCTGGGAGAGAGGCTCCCCTAGTTGAATGACGCAGTCGAAGCGCGGATATGCCAAAAAATCAGGAATTGGTCCATCATTGGGTTTTCACAAACTCATTATAAAACCGTTTCATTAGGCACTCATGCATGGGCATTAAGTGTGTTAACAACTTTCCATTGAGGAGCGTAATGTCACGACTGGAGTTATTCACCACTTAAATTGGGAGTTCAACACTTATCGAACCTTAGGTGTCTTTCTTGTGACTACCTCCTCTCTGCAGGTGGGAAGTAGTGGGGGTGGGGAGGGCTTGGATTGATGTAAAGATTAACAGATAAAACGCTACCAAGAGGACTCCTTCCGCACCCGCAGATGCTGATTGTCCGGACCCTCAGGGAGTCGATTGAGCGAGTTGTCTTGCGCGGCTGGCTAGCAGCTGCCGTGCTTTGCGATCACTAGCCAGGTGCGTTCTCGATCAATCAAGGTTTTCATACGGGGTTAGTATCGCTGGTATAAGATCCCATCGTTGCTCAACTTCTCAGCCTTTGCATCACGCCGCTGCGCTGGCGGGGAGCTCTTTTCATCATCGCGGCCACAAGAGGAGAATCATAATCCGTACACACAGTGTACATGCCTCTGTCTCGTAAATGATCATATTTCTCTCCCGACTTTCGCGTTATCTCCTCAAGCTGGGCCACGATGTTTGCGGGGGCACGAGTGAGTTGGAGCCGTTCGAGCAATCATCTAGAGCCTTTTGCCACCCCAGACTACACCTACAACCGCTCCAATCGACGGCTTCCAGAGATATCTGATACTCCTCGCACCATCAACCCGCTGACCGCGCTCTCTCACACTATACCCGCTCTCCTCACGTGATGATACCTGTATACCCGCAATAGGATGACGATGCGCTCCGCCGACGTCAACCCCTGTCTGCACCGGTTCTGCCAATATGCTCTCTCGCCTTCCCAGCGTCCATTCTAAAGGCTCACCCCAACACAGGGGCCCGTTTGATACGAGCCTTGCGCACTACCGTGTTCACTCAAACGTGACTGTACTTTTGTAAGTTACAGACACATCCATTTAATTTTGCATAATCTCTAGAGCTCAATGCTCCAGTTTTTCTCTTGCGTGATTTTTATCCCCAGGGGTATCTCCGCCCACCAAAGGGGCGCGCGCAACCACCAAACACTTAAGAAAATATATGGCCCTGATGATACTTCTTGTCTGGTGATGCTTTGCGATGTTCAAGTACACCCTAATTACATATAGTCCACACGGACAGGGCATGTGACGCCGTGTGGTGTGTGTGTGTGTGTGTGTGCCCGTGTGTGCGTGTGTGTGTTCGTGTGTGCTGTGTGCGTGTGTGTGTGTGTGGTGCGCTGTCGTGTGTGTGTGTGTGTGTGTCCTGCAGTGTGTGTGTGTGTGTGTACATAGCTGCAGAATGTCCGCCAGAGTGCCGCAGCTCAGCATGCGGGTTTACTGCGTGATGTCCGAGAGAACAGTGAAAGTGCTGTCGGATGTGTCGTGGATCCCCCTACTGGAGTTGTGGGTGTAATGAGGCAGAGCAGCTAATCAAGCTAATGTGTGCGTAGACTCTCGGGAATGTGTGTGTGTGTGTGTGTGTGTGTGTGTGTGTGTGTGTGCGTGTGTGTGCGCATGATTTTGGACGCAGCCGATGTCAGCTCGTGAGCCGCAGGCAGTGCAATCGTGAGATTCATCCGTCTGTGCTTTTAGTGAATGTGCTGTACTAACATACACACATCCACACACACACACACACACACACACACACACACACACACACACACACACACACAGACATGCACACACACACAGACACACACACACACACACACACACACACACACACACACACACACACACACACACACACACACACACACACACAGAAACCACAAGACACATTGCTGGCCTTTGATTTGATATAATAGAAACACACAAAGGGCTTACCTCTCTGGTTCAACAACTATGACCCTCAAATAAAGACTCAGAAATTAATCTATAAACACCCCAAAAAAGTCGGGTCTTCCTTCTTCATCCTCCGTCTCGTAACCTCTACGTCTTCCCCCTCCTCTCTCCACCTCCGTTCAAAACTTACTCACGGATTAGACTCCAAACGCACTTCCTACTTCTTACTTATACTTTCATTCAACTTCCCGAAATACCTAATCGAACAATACATCCTAAATCTTTATGTTGCCATCCAGCCCACTCTCCTCTCAGTACCTTTCACCGTCAGTCAGCAAGCCCTGCCCCCCAGTTCCGCACCGCCTCCTCCCATGGGCCTTACTTTCTACCCTACCCCTCCCTCCTTCTTGCCCCTTTTTCTCTTTCCATTCCCTTTCAAATAAACTTAATACCCCCCCAACAGACTCTACCAAACATTAGCCAAACCCAATCCTCTCTCTACAACATCATATTCAACCATCAAAACAACAACACAGTTCTCACCATTCACAATTTTGCAACCCATAACCTCATACCATACAGAACCTCTTCCCTTATTCACACCACTCCCTCTCAGCGTACTCTTGCACGCACACACCTTACCTCTCTTCCATTACACGGGCATGGATAATCACAAGGGCCAACCTTCCATACCAACACCTTTCTCGCCAACCAAACTCCCTATTTAACTTTTTACAATTACACTAACTAACAACCGATCAACTATTCCCCAATCCCAAACCCTCTCCCTTAGACCAATCACCCCTCTCCGCCTCACCCACAACATAAATACACCCCTATTAACCTCTGCTCCATACTGCCCCCCTCACTCGTCTCATCTCTATACACCACCACAAAAACCACCATAATAGACAAGAAAAGGAAACCCAAAAGATTTGAGAAGTGAATACGAACACAACACACGAAAACACACAACACACAACAAAAAACACAACCAACAAACACACAACACAACCCAACCAACCAACAAACACCACAACACAAAACATACCCACATACGAAAGCTGCAGATAAAAGACACACAAGCCAATCATAGATAACCACTAAACAGATCAACTAACAGGACAACCACATAAAATTCTGTACAGCAAAAACCACCAAAACCAATACCCCCTGAATGGCAAAAGATCAGCAAAAAATATAAAAAAACAGGGCACTATCACATTGGACAAATCAATGTCAGTCGCAAACAACCTCCTTCAATAAGACAAAACACGGTCAGCCGCCGACGATCAACAGGCAAGCAAACTCACCAAAAACACTTAACAACAACCAATTCCTCATTCCAAATCTGCAAAAATTACATACCCTAAACACTCTACCCAGCTGACAAGCGCAAACCCTAAAAACTGAACACACCTCTTCAGCATATAATCTAGACATGATAGACAGCGTGTATTATAGACTCAACACCACGGAACAAAGACACAAGTCACATCGATACAATTCATTCCTTCAACTCATTCACCTACATTAACGCACAAAAATTACCAGACACTCAAACCCCCGCACCCCCAAAATTTTGCAGCTGAGCAACATAGCGCAAAAATCCAATATCTTCCAATAGTCCATCTCAAACGATCTATAAAAATAAAGCCGACGCCCCACCCACGCGCGCCACCGCCCCCACCCATATCACATCGATCCCGCTTTCGCTCGCTGTGTCTGTGCCCAGGTTGTTGGTGGAGAGAAGAGTGTATGGCTGTGTATGTTAGAACCCAACAAATTGTGAGAGCCGTTGTTGTTGTTATTAGAGAGGATCCGTGGTAACGGGCTAGTTGGCTGCTGCTGGGCGATGATGAATTGATGCATTATTGATTGAACGATATAGAAGTTGGTGACTGGGAATTGGCTGTCGTTTTGCTGAGGATGGAGGTATGGGATTTGGCATTGGTGCGATTGGATTGATGATTGATTGATCATTGACAAAATGGTGGCAGGAGATTTCGTGCTGGTTTTTTGCTAGCCCTGGCCTGCCTTGAGCCATGGATTTTTTAACCGGCGCCAAATATTAATCAAGCGTCTTCTATTGTCTTCTACGGCCAACCCCCTTGTGACATAACCAACACACACCTCACTCCTTTGTATTTTGTTTTTCTCTGTTAGTACCTGTCTTCTCCTCGCTTCCCACCCCCCCAACCCGGACCTCCCACTATGGACATAACCCACTAACCCTCAGTTCTTGGGGCGTACCATTATTAAATCAGCGATTATTCACAGCTTATTCCTTCCCCCTTCCGGGTCTTGCGAGGGGGGGACAGGGCTTCCGGAGTGTGGCTTCGCTCCATCAACCGTGAGGGACCGAGTGGGCCTGGGATCTGTACCACCACGATACGCGGGCAAGTCGAGGGACACACCCTTTGCGGGAAGGCCGATTTGGACAACGGGTCCGCGGCGCCCGGTTAATTGCGCATAAGTGTCTGACACGCAAGGAACAGAAGGACAGACAAAAGGCAAACCTCGAAAACCAGGAGATAAAACCAAACAGGTCCTTGTGTGTGTGTGTGAGAAGTGTGTGTGTGTGAGGTGTGTGTGTGTGTGTGTGTGTGGGTAGGAGAGTGTGAGAGCATTTGTGTGTGTGTGTGTGTGCAGATACAATAGGTTTCGTAGGGGATGTCGTGAGTGTTGTGTCAGGACGTGGTTCGGCATCGGCGTGGGCGTTCCGCCTTTATGGGTGTGTAGGGGGGTTGAGGGGGTGGGGGATTATTGGATTTGTGGTATTAGTGTGGGTGTTCGGTATTTTTTGTCCCAGAATGTGGTCCAGTTGTGTGGTGGTAGGCCGTCGAGTGTGTGCTCGCGCCGCTTAGGCGATGTCTTCAGATTGTGGTTGGTTTTGGTGTGGGGGCAAAGCGAAAATATTCTCCCAAATCGAGTCATATCTCGCCGTGTGTTTGTGCTGGCTCGCGTTAGGAAGGGCTAATGATCAGGTGGGTGGGATGTCTCCTCCTGCTAGTCCTGGTCCTTGGTCCTGGTTCCTGGTCCTAGCGCCTCAATTCGGTCCCCGGTCCCCAGGTTCTGCCGCAACAAGGGAGGAACATGTTGCAGCATAAACACGAAAATCTGTTTGGCGTCTCTGGGTAGTTGAGTTTTTTAGTTTCCGGGTGAGTGGTGATGGTGAGGTTGTTGAAGAGTGAAGAAGAGGAAGGAGTACGACTCCTCCAGAATCAACGCCGGCGGTGTCGTAACGGAGGGTCCATGTTTTCATAGCCGAGGGTGGGTGGGTGTGGAGCAGGGTCGGGGGGGCGGATGGGGTGGGGGGTCGCCGAGGTACCCGCTTCAGGGACGAAGCGATCACGCTACAGCTTCCGCATTCGACTCTGTGTAGTGATGGGAATGGGGGATGACCGCTGGGGAGGGTCGTGCGAGGGTGGGGGTCGCCGCAGGAGTTGATAATCATTGACGCGAACGGGATTGTGTGTAGACTAAGAGGATGTTGGTGCTCGAAGATTTAGGTGTACACACCAATCGAATGTTAATCTGAATGAGGTGACGCGAGGACAAGAACGTGGACCCACGCTGGCGTAGGAATGAATTACTAACCGGTCGAGGGCAGGAGAGAATCATATCAGGGGGCCTTCCTTGGGGAGATTGGTCCCCCCCCCGCGTTGTGTATAGTAGTTTATTTTAGATCTTACGTCGAGGTCAAGTCTCAGCCCCCCTCTGCAGGGGGAGTGGAAAGACTAATTGTTGCTTAAGCTGTGAAAACACTATCGTGTGCTCGTGATTCTAGTGGGTACCATTGTTGATGGTGGTTCTTCTCTGGAGTGTCCTTCTGCGGAGAGAAAACTCCTCCTGCTCGGGCAGATTTGTTTAGGTGTGTGTCTCGATACTTCTTCTTTGGATATGAGTTTGAGCTGGAATTAGGAAGCCTCTTGTGCGATTGCAGTTGATGGTATATTGTTATCGCCCGCAGTGTCTCCTTTGCTCGAAATTGGAGGGGACGGTCTGGCTGAGGGGGGTGCGTGTACCAAATTTATATGTAGGGGAGTCAATGGGCATGAGGGGCTTACATTTGACATTTTCTGATCTACAAAGAATCCTGATACACAAATTGTGGTTAGGTTTGGACTCATTTCCTCGGTGGAGTTTGGATAATCCTGCTTCATGTTTGGCGGGGGAAGTTAGTTCGTTTCGACTACGGTTCTCGCGCGTTTGGATTGCGAGTCCTCGGAGCTCGTTCTCTGATATTATCGGAAGCGAATTTATAAGCCAGCACGGGAAGGGCTGGGGATGTATGCGAGGTGTGAGAGGGGGGGGGGCTGGCGAGATTGGGTGAGAGAGGGAGAATTTGGCTGATTCCGTAAGTACATAATTTAAAATCCCGATTAATTAACGAAGGGTGGTAGACACACATGGAGCGAAACGGGCACGGCACGACACATTCCACACCACCTACACACCATACACACTAAAAGCCAACGGTACACACGGACGACGTAACACTGTTTACGGCACTAGGTTTATACACATCGGAGTGTCACTTGGACAAGCGACACCTCAGAGCAAAGGCAAGGGCCGGATATCCAGCCCACCAGTACCACCAGGAACCCTCCTTCTACCCCGGCGGGCTCGGAGTTGTGCGTTTGAGCTATAAAAAAGCTTTAAAAGTTAACTGGGGAGAACCCCTAGGGGGAGGGCGGAAAGATAAACGGAACGTATGCACGGGAACCTTTCTTTAAATGGTTCCACCTAAAGGAGGTTGGACGGGAGAAGGAGGAACTGGGTGAGGAGCGGACGGAGAGGAGCCGGGCGCGGAGGGGGCGGGGCGGGTGGGCGGAAGCGTGGGGGAAAAACGCGGACAGACGAATTGTGACCGGGGACGGGTTAAAGCTCGCCAGGTGCTTCTAAGGAGGATGGGATGGTAGTTGTAGGGCGGGCAAAACGATCGAAAGAGAGTGAAAACTACACGAGAGAGAGCGGGATGTCGACTGAGGTGGACAGTCGCAGCGTCGCAGCAGCCAGGCCCTGCCCAAAAGCCCCCCCCATTCCCCCGATTTTACACTGATTTGTAAGTTTGGTCAAATGATCGAGCCTTTGTATTCGAGTTTTGGGGGATACTCCGTTTCTCTTCGCTCTCAAAAAGTATGGTAAAATAATACGTGTTATTTAAAAGTATGTGTTGTGTATGATGACTTTTCAAAAGCGAGATACCAAAAGTCTGGATGAATAAAAAAAAAACCCTTGTTAAGTGTTGTCAAGCCACAATAAAATTACACCTACACATGGATCGCTGTACTGTGTTTTGGCCGTATATTCCTCACCCTAGAGTTCTTGTCTAGTGATTGTGGGCGGAAAAAGATTGATCCAAAGGCAAAAAGAGGAGCAAATGTAACAGCCCCTGGCAAATTCACAATTATTACAACCTCAATTTACCCAGAGAGAGAGATAAGAACAATGGCTAAGCGTAGGTTGACGACCTCTCCTCCTACGAGAAGACCAAATCCAGTATCCGAAAAAGAAAGCAATTTTGAAGCATAATTAACTCCTGGATCCTTTGTGTTTGCCGTCTGACTGGGGCGGAGATGAAAGGGGCATTCCATCCCAATTACAAGAAGAACGGCAAGCTGTACGTCTCCTACACCACCAACCAGGAGCGCTGGGCCATCGGCCCGCACGACCACATCCTGCGCGTGGTGGAGTACACCGTGTCCAGGTAACACCGGGAACCCCAACCGCCCCTACCCTCCATCCGTGGAGATATGACGATGAAGTCCCGCCTTCAGAAGAAGCGAGGACCAATCAAAATAGGCGGGATTTAGAAATAGTTTTGCTTGTCTGTCGAACTGAATGTTACGATGTTGTTGAGTCAGTTCATGTTCGATTCTAAAACACGTACGGTGTATTATCTTGCTTTTTGACTGTAGGGCCTAAAAAACAAAATGCTGACAAAAAATGTGAACTAAAATGTACTGACAAACCATCCTAAAGCTTCAACAACATGAACGTTTTTGAGAGTTTCGATTTTTTAAATTACAGGTTCCTCTAATTCAATTCAATTATGATGATCGTCTAATTGGATAATGCACACCCCTTTCCCCATTAACCTGCAAACAGTAATTGCTTGCTTAATCCCCCCTAACTCGTTCAAGTGTTTTCCTTTTCCATAGTAACCGGAGAACACACGTTAAATGTTGTTTTAAATATAGCCTTATGAGGTGTACGGTCTCAGTGACTGCATTGTTTTTTTCTCTAATTCTGGGTTGGACCATATAGGGCTGTAGCATAGCGCTACAGGCACAACCGTAATGACAGACCTCAGGAGTATTTTTAGAAACTTCCTCTACCTTTTCCAGTCTCTCTCGCACAACACATAAGGACACTATGCAACCGTCATTTAAAATGGTGAAACATTTGGGCGGCTTAGCGAAGGGCTATTTTGAGAGATCCACCCAATGGGTTTTTTTTTGCCATGATTGGCGTTTCATAATATAGACTACGAGACTCAATGTCTGGCGCAAAAAAAATAAATAAACGAGAACTACACAACTCTTTGTATTGGAGTTCTGAGATCTGTTCTGCCGAGTCAGCACTTGTGGTTATTGTGACCGTGGTATCGTGCTACCGACGTGGTCACGTGTTCCTTGGATCGGACGATTCTCTGTATGCTGACACCGTGGCAAGAGTGAATGTCGGCTATGGTCAAAGTTTCTACATTACAATGCGACCATAGATGAATTGCTCTCTACCCAAAGCCGCGGTCTAAACCACGATGTAAAAGAGCAAAAGCAGAAAGTTGAATGTTCAATGAATTAATTGTACAACCAGACAAAAAGTAAGTATTGACTGTGACGTGTTTCCCCGTCAGGAAAACGCCCAACCAGGTGGATACGAGGACGGTGCGCGCGCTGATGGAGGTGGCCGAGCTGCACCGGAAGAACCTGGGGGGCCAGCTGCTGTTCGGCCCCGACGGCCTCCTGCACATCATCCTGGGAGACGGCATGATCACCCTGGACGACATGGAGGAGATGGATGGCCTCAGGTGAGCTCAGAGAGGTCAAGTGAGCGACCGGGGCAGTTGGCCCGGGGGGTGTTGGACTCCCGGACTGCCCGAAGGTCCTGGAATCGACCCCCCCTTGTAATCTCCCGCAGTCTAAAGACTGTAGGCATCCTTGTGCTGGATTAAGATCTCCTAACCCCTAGCTGCTCCTTAA
>PIJE02007424.1:2500-7500 GCA_002895965.2 Coryphaenoides rupestris | reverse complement strand
GAGGAGGTCTCATCACAGCGAGCAGGCCCCGGGACCAGGAAGTTGAAGTTGCCATCTGGAGCGAAAGGGAAGAGCGGTGCTGGGAGTGGCCAACCGATGTGAGCGTGGCGCTGGGGGTGGCGAGGAGGTGTGTGTGTGTGTGTGTGTGTGTGTGTGTGTGTGTGTGTGAGCGCGGGCTGGCTGGCGGAGGAGCTGTAACGAGGGCATTTGGATTCAAGATGCCTATCACCACCCGGCCCGGGTTGTTGACACCGGTAGTCAGATGGCGCTTATTAAAGATGTGCTCCTATTACTCAAAATAAAATAGAACAGGAGGACCGGTGGTGTCTGCGCGCATGCATGTTCACCGTGTGATAGGTCTGTGACATTGAGTGGGGCGTGTGTGTTGTAACACAACCACAAACCCACACCCCACCCGCCCAAACCACCCCCTGCCTGTGCACACAAAACCACTTGCCACAACCACATCAACAGCTGCTGTGTGTGCTGTGTGATGTGTGCTTGTAGGTGATCTGCTGAATGCTGACCCAAAAAACAACCCAAAACCAACCCAATAAAACTACCAAAAACCACCCAAACACTGATGTGAGGCATTCGCAATGTCTGTAGTGCTAAGTGTCCTGTAGAACATCCAAAAACGTGATCCACCACAGTCACACGCCATGTGCTGCCAGATAGATAGAACACTATCTTGGGGCACACCGGCATAAGAACATTGCATTCGCTGTCTAGCGTGTGTAGCCACTGTCCCCCTCGACATCATAAACACACACAGTAAACACACACACCCCGAACCACAGCACACACAACACACTGTGCTCAGCGGTCGGCTACGCCACCGCCGCCGTCGCTCGCTCGCTCGCTCGCTAGCTGTTATTGTTTTCTAGCTGTTGCTGCCGCCAACCACCCAACCACTGTCCCACCATGACTCGCAAATCTGAACTCGAACTGACGTGATGTCCGTGTGCCACACGAGACGGAACCCCACGAGGGACCGATAACACTCAAGGAAGCACCCGCCGAGGGCCCTGGCACATAATTGTCACCAAGCGCACCATTAACGGAACCGAAGACACCGCACAAGGCAACAGACATCACCGCAAAGGCACATATCACCAAACCATTATCCTCTGACCCTGATCCAACCAATCCTCAAACAGCCATAAATAGACACATTCACTCAACACCACAACATTTCTTATCAGTGAGATTATTCCCAAGACGCTTCTATATTCGGCGGCGGCGCGTCACTTCAACTTTGACAGAGGACAATTTGTGAGGCCATGAAATACAATCTGGTGCGAATAAAAAAAAAAAAGGGAAAATGGAAAATTACCGCATTGGATGTTACTTTGCCAAGAACGACAGACGTTGAAGCCATCGAAGGGCACGGGGGAAAGATCAATCTCTCAACAGGACTCTTGTCCAATCGCTCTGTAAGCGGAGCTCTGTACTTCGGCCTTCTACAACACAACAACGCTCCACACCCACCCCCACCACCACCCCTCCACACCCACCAACAACGATCTTCATTATCTAAACTTTAATCAACGAGCATCGGATCCATCGGCCCAAGGCCGAAACGAGAACACGGCTCCGCGCGCAAAATGAACTTGGACCAATGGACCATCCCCCTCGAACCATAGCGCCACATTTAATGACTCATCAATGTTATTAATGCGGTCCTAAACACCTAAACGTAAAATTAGCAAAAAGCACCGCCCCCTTACAAGCCCAACCCGCGAGGTTTAGATCTTACGCCGCCCCCCGCTCATACCCCGTCATGCTAATACGTGCGCAACATCGGACCAAATAATACATTCATTTATATCCAGATCATTGATCCACGACTTGAAAAAACTTCCCGACGCTGCAATCTCCGTAATCTCTCCACAATAACAAACCTCCCAGCCGCCCCCGACTCTCTCTCTCTCTCTCTCTCTGCCCTCTCTGCCATAGCAACACACACACACTAGACCAACCACACACACACGCACACTCACACACACATACAATAGACATACGACACACAACAGTTACTCACACACACACACACACTGCAGTCACATAAAACACACACGCACACACACACACCTATATTATATTCGCAGCACACACACACACTGGCATATAGTCACAAACCACACTCACACCAACTCCCAACCCAAACCGCACCAGAACCAGCAATCAACCCGAACGACACCACGCAGATACAATCAAACAACCAGAGACAGACAGACAGGAATCAATACACGCAACAAATCGAGAGAGCAAACAGAGAGAGAGAGAGAGAGAGGAAAGAGAGGACAGAGAGAGAGAGAGGAGAGACAAAGAGAAAGAGAGAGAGAGAGAGAGAGAGAGAGAGAGAGAGAGAGAGAGAGAGAGAGAGAGAGAGAGAGAGAGAGAGAGAGAGAGAGAGAGAGACAGACAGAGAGACAGAGAGAGGTAGAGACAGAGAGTCTGTTATATCAAGAGAGAGAGAGAGAGAGAGAGAGAGAGACAGAGAGAGAGAGAGATAGAGAGACAGAGAGAGAGAGAGAATAGACAGCAAAGTTACTGTCCCACAGTCCATTGGCAAGTATGTTCATTTCCCAGCCGAGAGGCCGTAACAGATAATTACCCCCACGTCTGTTAAAAGAATTAAATAAAAAAGAGAACGAGAGAGAGAGAGAGAGAGAGAGAGAGAGAGAGAGAAAACGGTGTCTTTGTGCGCCGGGGCCCTGAAAGGAGAAACTCTCCAGCATGGAGGAGATAAAGGCCAAAACAAAAGCGGTCTGAATTGCTCCAGGATTAGCTTTAATGGCCGTAATTACCACAGGGGATAACAGTGTGTGCTCCTCCTCCTCCTCCTCCTCTGCCCATCACCGGGCCCGGACTCTGCTGCTGCAGGGACGGTCGGCGTGTCTGTGTTTAAGGTTCAGTTCAGCGGCTCCGCCCCCTTTTCCGCGACTCCACCCCCCCCCCCCCCCCCCCGCCCCCCCGTTGCCGGGTGCAGGAAATGTAGTGTCTAGTCTAGCCTCCCCCCCAGAGGTTCGATCAGATTATGATGATGGTGGTTGTGTTTGGAGTGTGGGTGGTGGTGGTGGTGGTGGTGGGTGGTGGTGGTTGGTAAGTTGATGAGTTCGGGGTGAAGGTGGGTCTGGGTGGTAGTGGCATGTTGCCTGGCATTTGTGATGGTAATGGTGGTTGGTGTGGTGGTAGTGCCTGGGTGCTGCTGTGGGTGCTGGTGCTATAAGTGGTGTTAGTGGTGACGGTGGTGGTGGTGGTGGTGCTGCTGGTGCTGCTGGTGCTATAAGTGGTGTTAGTGGTGACGGTGGTGGTGGTGGTGGTGGTTGGTGTTTGGGGGTGGCGGTGGTTGGTGGAACTAGTCGTGGCGATGGTGGTAGTGGATGCTTGCCTGGCATTTGCAATGGTGGTGGCGGCGGCGGTGGTGGTGGTAGTGCTGGCGGTATTAGTGGTGTTAGTGGTGTTAGTGGTTGCGGTGGCGGTGGCGATGGGAGAGCACATTTTATTTGTGAAACACTTGGGTGACCCGTCCCTGTCTGGCTCTTGTGTGTGCGCTAAAAGCCACTATCTCACCAGGCCCCATAATGGCCCCGCATAAAAACCGTACGAGGCCCCTCCACACTGTTTCTTGAATTACAATCTGGGCTGATGGAATGGATAAGTGTGCCCTAAATTATAGCACTGGGGACACTGGGGCCCTCTTCTCTCTCTCTCTCTCTCTCTCAATATCTCTCTCTCTCTCTCTCCCTCCCTCTCTCGCTCTGTCTATCTGTCTCTCTCTCACAGACCAGCCCCAATAAAACCTTATTATCCGGGCTATTGAGGACGACGAGGTCCGCTGCCTAAAAACAAGAGGAATTAAAAGGCGACATGGCACCACTGTAATGGCTGAGTATGCCGCGGCCGGGGCCCCCGAGACTCCAGCCGGATAAAGGAAGTGATGAATAAAAAAGAATAGCAAATGAAAAACCATAGGTGCGATGGGCAGGGACCTTGGCTCGGCTTACGAGGCTGTAATTTATCTGCTTTAGTATCTCCAGTTCACAACCCCTCGTTTGAATGTCAACCACCTCAGGAATCACACGCTGAATCTAAATCAGATATTGGTAGCGTGTGGTGCTGTGGTGTCTGCCTGTGTGTGTGCTGTGTGTACGTCGTGTGTGTGTGTGTGTGTACGTGTGTGTGTGTGCGTGTGTGTGTGTGTGTGTGTATATGTGTGTATATATGGGCATGAGTGTGTGTGTGTGTGAGCATGAACATGTATGTCTGTGTGTGTGTGCCTGTGTGTGTGAGCATGAAGGTGTGGTTTAGCATGGACGTGTGTGGTGTGTGTGTGTGTGTGTGTGTGTATATGTTGTGCAGAGGTATGTGCACAGACCACACACACACACACACACACAGACTCTGCTCCCCTATCTGTACACAGTGTATACACAAAGACACCACACACACCACACACACACACACACACATCACACACCACACACACACCACCATCATTATACATTCACTGAGTTGTCGGTTGCTCGTCCTGAACCCGCGGGCCGTTGTCTGTTGGTTTCCTGAAAAACCGCTGATCAATAGCAGAACAGCCAAGCAAGACGATCAATCCAAGACAACGGGCGGATCTAATAAATATCCTATACGGTCCGAGGGCCGGACTGCCGTAACCGCCAACTCTCCACCGACTGTCGCACCGACGAACCACCGGTTATAATTAACCAATCGCCACGAGATTATAGATGAGCGAAATAAATTGTTCCCCTCTCTCTCTCTCTCTCTCTCTCTCTCTCTCTCTCTCGTGTGTGTCCGTTATCCTCGCATTAATCAATACGTATCGGTGAATTGTTTCTGTATCCATATCGAAGCAGACGTGTTTATCGTTTATGCATCAACCGCGGAGGGGTCCCGTCGTACATCACCGTCGCCGTCGCCGTCACCGTCGGACCTGCGAGACGAGCCCCGGACCCCAAGGTTATACGCTGTAATCTGCT
>PIJE02007422.1:0-12559 GCA_002895965.2 Coryphaenoides rupestris | reverse complement strand
GAGGAGAGGAGAGGAGGTGAAGGAGAGGAGAGGAGGAGAGGAGAGGAGAAGAGAGAGGAGGAGGAGAGGAGGAAAGGAGGAAGGGAAGAGGAGGAGGAGGAGAAGGAAGAGAGGAGGAGGAGGAGGAGAGGAAGGAGGTGGAAGGGAGGAGGAGGAGGAGAAGGAGGTGGAGGAGGAGGATGAGGAGGAGGAGGAGGAGGAAGAGGAGAGAGGGAGGTGGAGGAGGAGGAGGATGAGGGGGTTATGGAGCACTCATGAAAACGGAAGAGCCTGAACACGTCCCAGGAAGACATTGATTCCTGCTATTGACCAAATTAATATGATTAGCATCCCCACAGGGCATGGCCGAGAGAGAGAGAGAGAGAGAGGGAGAGAGGGAGAGGGAGAGAGAGAGAAAGAGAAAGAGGGAGAGAGGGAGAGAGAGAGAGATGGAGAGCGAGAGACGAAACGAGAGAGATGGAATACAATGGAAGGGAAAACTTGCGCAGAGTATGATTAATGTGACTTGTCATCGAGTGACGATTGTTTGTTGGTCTGTTAGAGAGAAAAAGGGACTCCAAGTGTGTGTGTGTGTGTGTGTGTGTGTGTGTGTGTGTGTGCGTGTGCGTGTGCGTGTGCGTGTGTGTGTGTGTGTGTGTGTGTCGAGGAGCTTGTCAGTATTACTGGCTGTGTCAACCCTTTTTCATCTATTTTTTAGTAGCAATTGCACACACACACACGCACACACACACACCTGAACACACAGCTGAACACACACCGGAACACACACACACACGACACACACACACACACACACACACACACACACACACACACACACACACACACTCCCTCCCTCTCTCTCTCTCTCTCTCCCTCCCTCTCTCTCTCAGGTGTGTGTCTCTGGGTGATGTATTAGTATTCATTGTGTTGCTCCGTTTCAAAAGGACGTCCCTCCCTGACTGGTGGCTGTTTGATCTGCCCACCGCTGGTCCGATCTGGACAGGAAGGAGGAGGAGGAGGCGGAGGAGGAGGAGGAGGAGGAGGGGCGGGGGGCGGGGGGGGGACACGGAGGGGAAGGGACCAGAGAGGTGGACAGCCTGAGGAGATGGAGGGAGAGGAGGAGAGGGAGGAGACAGCGGAGAGGAGAAAGACAGCGGGGCGGGGATGGAAGGAGAAGGAAACAACAAAGAGAGAGAGAGAGAGAGAGAGAGAGAGAGAGAGAGAGAGAGAGAGAGAGAGAGAGAGAGAGAGAGAGAGGTGACAGGGGTGACAGGGGGAGTGAGTAAGGGGGGTGAAGCAGAGAGAGAGAGAGAGAGAGAGAGAGAGAGAGAGAGAGAGAGAGAGAGAGAGAGAGAGAGAGAGAGAGAGAGAGAGAGAGAGAGAGAGAGAGAGAGAGAGAGAGAGAGAGAGAGAGAGAGAGAGAGAGAGAGAGAGGAGAAGGAGGGAGAACAGCAGACAACTCTTGGTTTTAAAAGTCTTGTCGCTTCTCTCCTTCCTTGATCTTCCTCCACCATCATCATCGGTGATATTTAGATGCATTCCCTCCTTTCCAGAGAGTTCTGCTATTCTGTGTGAGTGTTCTGTGTCTCTCTCTCTCTCTCTCTCTCTCTCTCTGTCTGTCACTCACTCTCTCTCTGTCCAACACACACACATGCACGCACACTGCTCCGTCTGTGGGACGGCGCAGGAATGTGAATCCGTCCCCTCTGTCTTCACACCCACCATAGTAGTCGTAGCATAGTATACTCGTAGTATAGTAGTATAGTATACTAGTAGTATAGTAGTATAGTAATAGTATAGTAGTATCACAGTAGCATATGGCTGCTACATAAGATAAGATAAGATAAGATATGATAGAACTTTATTAACCCAGAAGGAAATTCTTGCATAGCAATACAGTACAATAAAACAATATGGAAATCAGCAGAATAATACAAATAAACTAACAGATTTACAAATGTACAGTCAAAATATACAAATATATATCGGCAAGATAAGATATTCAGACGGCGAAAACAATTTGGCACGGTTGAAGTGAAGAATATTGGACACGACGTTAATATCCGTCAGAGCGGACGTATTTTCCGGATGTTCAGCGGTTCCCGGGCTCCTGGTGTGTGTCGGGGATCAGCCAGTCAAGCACATGATGGCGAGGTACTCGAGGTACGGCTCTCCGGTGCCGAGGTGCCTCCGACGGAGACGTGGACGCCGCAGATTGCTTCGCTGCGCCGAGCTGAAGTCAAGTGACACAACACACACACACGCACACACACACACACACACACACACACACACACACACACACACACAAAACACAACCCTTTAAGGACTCATGCAGGCGTTCACGTGGGCCTGAGTCCGAGCCGGCAGCATTATTTTACTGCGCTAGTTGTTTCTATTTGATCCGCGTCGACTATCTTTGACGTCATCTGCGGAATGAGCGGACCGCCGGACGATTTATTCACAGTCGGAGCAATTATCGCCGAACGCTGTTTTCATTTTGGGGGCCAAAGAATGTTCTCCAATCTCAAATGGACGAGACCTTGTTTCCTTGTCGCAGTAAACACACACACACACACACACACACACACACACACACACACACACACACACACACACACACACACACACACAAACACTTCACACTTCTTTCCGAGGCGATGAATAGACGGTATTCTTTACACGTTGAGAGAAAACATGAATGTTGTGGTCTCTTCAAACCCGTGGGGCCCCTGGAGAGAGAGAGAGCGGTCCCCACAAGGTGCCCAGAACACAAGAGGCCCCGCAAGGAAATGAAAATAAATACAGGAATGTGTGTGTGTTTGTGTGTGTGTGTGTGTGTGTGTGTGCGCGCATGTTTGTGAGTGTAGTGTGTGTATCGTGTGCGTGTGTGTAGTGTATAGTATGCGTGCGTGTGTAGCGTGTGTGTATAGTGTTTGCGTAGTGTTTGTGTAGCGTGTAGCGTGTGTGTGTGTACTCCAGAGTGTACATAGTGTGTGTGTAGCGTGTCGTGTAGTGTGTGTGTACTCCAGAGTGTACATAGTGTGTGTGTAGCGTGTCGTGTGGTGTGTGTGTACTCCAGAGTGTACTGTATATAGTGTGTGTGTAGTGTGTGTAGAGGTATGTTCACCGCCGCCGCCGTGTGGCTCGTTAACATATAGACAGAAAACAGAAGAGGCTCTGGTCTGCGAGGGGCCGCCTGCATCATCGTTAACAATCAACCGTCAAACTCCGCCCCCCTCCTCCTCCTCCTCCTCCTCCTCTTCTCCTCCTCCTCCTCTCCAGAACAACCGCTTCACTGCTCGACGGGAAATTACATTTTTCAAGTAAAACGCTCGTTGTGGTGAACGACCGGCAACCGAGGGTCTCTGTACAGTTTGTGATGACGAGGAGGAGGAGGAGGAGGAGGAGGAGGAGGAGTTAGTCAGTTTGCCGCTCAACGTTAGCTACTGTACGTATGCGCGGTGAGCTCTCGTTGAAACCACTTTATAGTCAGTTGGTCGGTCTGCATTAGGAGGCGTCGGGTGGTTCACCATCGCGTGGTGATGCTCCACTGTTACATTTACATTTAGGGTATTTGGCAGACGCTTTCTGGGAGGCGTTCTGGGAGGTTCTGGGGTGTTCCAGGAGGTTCTGACAGGTTCTGGAGGGTTCCGGTGTGTTCCGAGAGGTTCTGAGGGGTTCCGGAGGGTTCCGGTGTGTTTCGGGAGGTTCTGAGAGGTTCTGAGGGGTTCTGGAGGGTTCCGGTGTGTTCCCGGAGGTTCTGAGAGGTTCTGAGGGGTTCCGGAGGGTTCCGGTGTGTTTCGGGAGGTTCTGAGAGGTTCTGAGGGGTTCTGGAGGGTTCCGGTGTGTTCCAGGAGGTTCTGAGGGGTTTTGGAGGGTTCCGGTGTGTTCCGGGAGGTTCTGGAGGGTTCCGGGGGGTTGTTCCAGAGCCCTCCAGATGAGACTGTGAATAAGCAGGGAGGTGAAGGAGTCCTGGGAGCCGCTGGGATGGCGTCGCTGAACGAGGTGGAGATACAGAGCGTGTCCGAGGCTCCGAGGGGGAGGAGCTGAGGCAGCTGTGATAGACGGCAGCGAGAGATCAGCATCGCCGTGCCGGGAGGCGGGTCTCACATCTGTAGCACCGCCCCCCCCACACACACACACCGACTCCATTAACCCCCAGACAGTCTATTAACCCCTCACACACTCTGCAACCCCTCCCACGTGTGTGTGTGTGTGTGTGTATGTGTGTGTGTGTGTGTGTGTGCGTGTGCGTGGGGGGGGGGGATCTTGGCTCCTTCAAGAGGAGGTGTCATGCTGGGGTTTCTCTATTATTATTCTCCTCCTCCTCATGGGGCACGGAGAGACAAGAGACGGGAGGTGGAGCCTATAGCCTCGTGCCGCAGGTGGAGGTGGAGGTGGTGGAGGAGGAGCCTAACTTTCATCCCGCAGGTGGAGGTGGGGGTGATGTAGGAGGAGGTGGAGGTGACGGAGGAGGAGCCTAACCTTCATCCCGCAGGTGGAGGTGGAGGTGATGGAGGTGGAGGGTTGACTCAGTCCACTCCTGTTTAGAATAGAATTGAATGTGTCAGGTGAGAGAGAGATAAAGGGGCGGGGCCTGAGATGAGTGACAGCGTGGGAACCAAGAACCCAGACATCGGTTGGGATGGGAAACAGAAGGGGAGCGTCTCCAGAATTTATTGATTGATTGATTGATTGAGCGATTGATTGATTGACATTTCTATAAGGACATAATTAGGGTGGGATTCACGGGAACATAATGACCCCAAGACGTGACATTTCAAATCAGTCCATAATCTCCCTCGGTTGATTCCGTCGCCTCCCAGCTGTGCCCCCCCGCTCTCCTCCTGCTCCTCCTCATCCTCCTCCTCCTCCTCCTCCTCCTCCTCCTCCTCCTCCTCAGCCTCTGCAGACACACATCTGCGGGCTGGCTGTCTGGTTGGCTGCTCCTGGCTGGCTGTCTGAAGCAGGTTCTATTAGCTATCTCGAGGGATTGTGCTGAGGCTAGCGTGCCTCATGGTGGTGCTACCATGGCGCCGAGCGGCCGATGCCGGGCTGCCCGTGAGCAGAAGTAATGTTGCTTTTAGTGCTTTTATCGGAGGGACGTAAAGGGGCCATAAAGGACACATAAAACCGCCCCGTCCTCCCCGTCCTCCCCGTCCTCCCCGTCCACCGTCTATCTGCGAGGCCCGGGGTGCAGCGCTGTGAATGGGTGCGTCGCGGTGTTTAGTGCCGGGGCCGTTATTCACGATATAATCTGCGCACATAACAGCCGGGGCCGCGTACGGTGGAATGTATTCTACTTCTCTTGTTATTCTGGTCTCTCCCCTTCTGTCTCCTCCTCTCCTCCTCTCTCCCCCTCTCTCCCCTTCTGTCTCCTCCTCTCTCCTCCTCTCTCCCCCTCTCTCTCTCTCCTCCTCTCTCTCCCCTCCCCTCTCCTCCTCTCTCCTCCTCTCTCCTCCTCCTCCTCCTCTCTCTCTCCCTCCTCCTCCTCCCCTCTCCTCTCTCCTCTCTCCCCCTCTCTCCTCCTCTCTCCCCCTCTCTCCCCTCCTCCTCTCCTCCCTCTCCTCCTCTCTCCCCTCTCTCTCCTCTCTCCTCCTCTCCCCTCTCTCTCTCCTCTCCTCCTCCTCTCCCCTCTCCTCTCCCTCTCTCCCCTCTCTCCCTCTCTCCCCCTCTCCCCTCCTCCTCTCCTCCCCTCCTCCTCTCTCCCCCTCTCTCTCTCTCTCCCTCCTCCCCTCTCTCCCCCTCCTCTCCCCCCTCCTCTCCTCCTCCTATTTCATCTTCTCTCCCCCATCCTTCATTCCGCCTTCTCTTCTCTCCTTCAACTCACCCGACTCCCCTTCTCCTCCCCTCCCTCTCCTCCTCACTCCTCTGAAAAGAGAAACAATTTTCTGGGTATTTTGTTGAAGTGTCTCTCCTGGATAACCTCAGTGAACCGTCGTCTTGTTGGACAGGCAGGCGGCGGAGAGAACAAGGAGTACTAGTGGGGAGGAGGTGGAGGAGGACGTGGAGGAGGAGGAGAGAGGAGGAGGATCGATGGCTGGCTGTCTGAAGCAGGTTCTATTAGCTATCTCGAGGGATTGTGCTGAGGCTAGCGTGCCTCATGGTGGTGCTACCATGGCGCCGAGCGGCCCGATGCCGGGCTGCCCGTGAGCAGAAGTAATGTTGCTTTTAGTGCTTTTATCGGAGGGACGTAAAGGGGCCATAAAGGACACATAAAACCGCCCCGTCCGCCCCGTCCTCCCCGTCCTCCCCGTCCACCGTCTATCTGCGAGGCCCGGGGTGCAGCGCTGTGAATGGGTGCGTCGCGGTGTTTAGTGCCGGGGCCGTTATTCACGATATAATCTGCGCACATAACAGCCGGGGCCGCGTACGGTGGAATGTATTCTACTTCTCTTGTTATTCTGGTCTCTCCCCTTCTGTCTCCTCCTCTCCCCTCCTCCTCTCCTCTTCTCTCCTCCTCTCCCCCTCTCTCTCTCCTCATCCCTTCCTCCTCTCTCCCCTCCTCCTCTCCTCATCTCTCCTCCTCTCTCCTCCTCCCCCCCTCGCTCTCTACTCATCCTTCCTCTCCTCCCCTCATCCTCTTCCCTTCTCTCCCCCTCTCTCCCCTTCTCTCCCCCTCTCTCCCCTCCTCCTTCTCCTCCCTCCTCCTCTCTCCCCTCCTTCTCTATCTCTCTCCTCCTCTCCCCCTCTCGTCTCGCCTCATCCCTTCCTGCCTCCTCCCCTCATCCTCATTCCCTCTCTCCCCCTCTCTCCTCCTCTCTCCCCCTGCTCCCCTCCTCCTCTCCTCCCCTCCTCCTCTCTCCCCCTCTCTCTCTACTCATCCCTTCCTCCCCTCCTCACCCCTCCTGCTCCCCCCTCCTCATTCCTCCTCCTATTTCATCTTCTCTCCCCCATCCTTCATCCGCCTTCTCTTCTCTCCTTCAACTCACCCGACTCCCCTTCTCCTCCCCTCCCTCTCCTCCTCACTCCTCTGAAAAGAGAAACAATTTTCTGGGTATTTTGTTGAAGTGTCTCTCCTGGATAACCTCAGTGAACCGTCGTCTTGTTGGACAGGCAGGCGCGGGAGAACAAGGAGTACTAGTGGGGAGGAGGTGGAGGAGGACGTGGAGGAGGAGGAGATCGGGGAGGAAGAGATCGGGAGGAGGAGATTCGGGGAGGAGGCAGCTGTAGCAAGATATGTGAGAGGAGGTAGGAGAGGAGGAAGAGGAGGAGGAGGAGATCGGGGAGGAGGAAGAGGGAGAGGAGGAGGAGAGCATGGTTCTCCTCGTGTCCTTGGAGCTGCGGGGTCCTGATAACACTCACTCTCTCTCCTGCAGATTTACATAATGTTCATCCCCTCGATCGCCCGCTAATCCTCAGCCTCTGTCTCCGTTACAACTCCCTGCTGCCCGCCGGGGTCTCTCGCCCCCCCTCGCTCCCTTTCTCTCTCCCTCTCTCTCTCTCTCTCCCTCTCTCTCTCTCTCTCTCTCTCTCTCTATCCTTCCATCCCTCCATCTTTCCATCTCCTCCTCCCTCTCATCCCCCTCTCTCTCTCTCTCTCTCTCTTTAGGGGTCTAAACGACTCATGTGGGAGGAGTTCTGCTGTTTTCTTCTCGCAATTAGCGACGTCCCACCGATGACGTCATAGCTGAGGAGGGCTTGACAGGCAGGTGTCGTCCACCAATCAGAGCGGAGCGCAAGAAATAAACACACACTTAAGAACCTGCACTCAAATACACACAGTAACACACGCTACGGTGTGACACACACGCACACACACACACACACACACACACACACACACACACACACACACACACACACACACACACACACACACACACACACACACACACACACACACATACTGTATACACATATTTTCTGAGGTAGGAAAGGTAGGAACAGACAAAGGACTCGTCCACTACAGCCTGGAGAAAGGTGAATATTTAGTGAGTATTTGGTGAGTATTTGGTGAGTATTTTGTGAGTATTTGGTGAGTATCTGCTGAAGAGCTTGTACAGTCTAATTTCACTCTGAAGCTCAGCTGCTAAACGTTCACTCGCGATGTGAGAGCAGGAGAGCATTCTACTGTCATACATCACAATATACTGTATTTATATATATATTTATATATATTTTAATGTCTACATTTAGCTGATGGAGGTCAGATGTAACGAGAGATCAGGAAGTCCCTCTATGCTCCCGCCCCTCCCAACCAATCAGGAAAGAGGCGCCCTAATTGGTCAGAAGCAAGCCGGGGGGCAGGGGGGGCGGAGTCTGAAACAAATTAGACTCAAATTAAAGCTCTTTAACCTTCTTGGGAGAACTGGGGATCAAGTTTCAAACGGAACGTCGACAAAGAAACAAACATTTATATAAAGATATGAAGATGGAAGCAAACATCACAACACACCCTCCCAATGTGTATGTGTGTGTGTGTCTGTGTGTGTGTCTGTGTGCGTGTGCGTCTGCGTGTGCGTTTGCGTGCGTGTGTGTCTGTGTGCGTGTCTGTGTGCGTGTGCGTGTCTGTGTGCGTGTCTGTGTGCGCATGTGTGTGTCTGTGCGTGTGTGTGTGTCTGCATGCCTGTGTGTGCGTGCATGCATCTGTGTGTGTGTGTGTGTGTGTGTGTTGGACCGATTGATCTGATTGGCTGACCTTCACCGGCTGCACTGTCACCATCTGGGTACACACACATACACACACACACACACACACACACACACACACACGTGCGCAGCGCTTGGCTCAGAGGGAGACTAGTGCTGTAAAATAATAATCACATTTATCAACAATATCAATATTTCATTATTTCTGACCCTGCTCTGTGACCTCGTTCTGAGAAGCTGCTCAAGAGAGAGGAAGAACCTACCCTCATTACTTCATACACACCCCCCTGTGTGTGTGTGTGTGTGTGTGTGTGTGCGTGTGTGTGTGTGTGTGTGAGTGTGAGTGTGCGTGTGCGTGTGTGTGTGAAGTGTGTTGTGTGTTCGCGCTACTGAGGGTGATAAGCTATTATCTCGCCTGGAGCTCTGGCCTTTTAGCTGTGTGTGTGTGTGTGTGTGTGTGTGTGTGTGTGTGTGTGTGTGTGTGTGTGTACGTGTGTGTGTCTGTTTGTGCACATGTGCATGAATATGTATGTGTCTGTATCTGTGTGTGAGTGTGGGTGTGTGTGTGTGTGTGTGTGTGGTTGTGTGTTCATGTGCCTGTGTGTGTTTGTGCGTGCATGCATGTATGTGGTTGTGCGTGTGTGTGTGTGTGTGTGTGTGTGTGTGTGTGTGTGTGTGTAAGGCACCTGTGTGTGTGCGTGTGTGTGTGTGTGTGCTTGAGTGCATGGTTGTGTGTGTCTGCGTGGTGTGGTGTGTGTGTGTCTCACCACCCAGCCATGTCCATTGAATTAACCTTCCCGTTGTTAAATAATTAAAAATAAAATAATTACACATAAGTAAGAGACAGAAGGAGAGAGAGATGGGGGGGGAGAGGAATAAGGAAAGACACCCTCTGACACACACACACACACACACACACACACACACACACAACACACACACACACACACACACACACACCACGTACACACACCTTATACTCTTGAACTACGGAAGTTTTGGCATTCATTCACCACCCTCCTCTGTATTAATAGGAGCTGGAACCTTGAAATGTACGTACATGGACACACACACACGCACACACACACTCACACACACACACACACACACACACCCCATTACCTACTGTGCTGCAGGCTGTTGGAAGCCGTGATTCATCTCTGTCATGTTTTATGGACAGACTGAGAGAGTTAATGATCCTGAGGTGCACAACACACACACGCACACACACACACACACACACACACACGTAATTACACACACAAACGTAAATATACACACACATGCGTGCGCACACACACACACACACACACACACACACACACACATACGTTAATAGACACACGCACACACACAGACATGCTTAAGCACAGACACACACACACACACACACACATGGTTAAACACACACACAAACATATGCACAATTAAATATATGCACAAACATACACACTGTTGAGCACACAACAGTGTGTGTGTGTGTGTGTGTGTGTGTGTGTGTGTGTGTGTGTGTGTGTGTGTGAAAAAGTGTGTGTTTTCGAGGGAGAGCTAGAATTTGAACTAATTGGTACAATTTGGGCCTAAACATATTTTTCTATACTATTCTGAACCAGATCAATGAGTCTTTACTTCTTTCTGTCGTGATTCACTTGTCTGTTGTTGTTATTTGGTTATTTATTTATTTGGTCATTTGGTTATTTTGTTATTTGGTTTGGCCTCTATCTGAAATTTCTAACTCTATTTTTATAGATTAATTCTTAACAAACAAACTTTTCCAATTATCATGCAATATTTCTAAGTTGTCTGTCAGGAGTTTTAAGTAGAAGGGTCCAGACGTCCCAGTCTCGTGGTTCTGAACCGGTACCCTGAAGTCACAACTCAAAAATTAAAAATCTATTAACCAAAAATATAGTAGGGATCAACATCGCCTTCATATAGTGTTAGAAACATTGAACAAACAAAAAGCTGCAACCTTTGGGGCTAAACTTAATGAAATAGTGAACCCATTTCAATAATGTGCATTAAGATTGAATCTTTAGTTAATTCACGGGCTCCTTCCTAAAGTTGTAGTTCTGGCGTAACGCATAAATGTGACCCGCATATAGGTGGTGAGGTTCCTACGTTTAAGAACACAGAGGACACACAGAAACACACACAGCCGCTCGAAAGGGGGTTTGAAATCCAACCAACGAACATCAAAGTCCAATAAAATGTGATTTTATTTGAAAGTGGCTTGTAGGGCTTTGGAAACCAAGAGAAGAGACCGAGAAACAGCGCCGATAATAAGGCTTCACATCGGTGGTTAGGTGGCGCGGCCGTGGACAGGGCGCTGCTGTGTGGGGGTGACAGGCGGAACTCAGAGTCTCTCCTCTCATTAGAGCAGATTGGCCCCCCGGACTCAGCGTCGGCGGGCCGCACAATCAGTTTGTTTCGTTATTTATTTCCTCTTATTGGCGTGAGGAAGATACAGGAATACGATGTTCGTATTGTGACACACTCGAGCTGGGGTGGAGTGTGCACAGGACTGAAATTAATAAAATCAGGGTCCACAACCAAATCAATGTCATACAACCTTTTATTGTCTTGTTTAGGGGATAGAGAGGTAAGGGGGGGGGGTTTCTATGGGCCACGGCCACTTCACAGTCACAGAGAATAGTCGAGGTCCATAAGCAGGGGTCGGTACACGTAGACGGATTCTCAGGTGGAGCGGGGTTCGGCGATGGGTCGGGTAGTCAGCCAGGCAGGGGGGGTCGTTCACGGGGCGGGGTTCTCAGGCGGTCCAGGGGTGCAGCACACAGCAGGGTTCTCCTTCCGAAATAGGTCATACACACAATACTTCCGTCAGTCTCTCTCTAGCAATCATTACTCCCATACTCCTCCCATGTGTGTGTGTGTCACTTCCCTTTTTATGTCCCCGTCAATTAACCCTACACTGCTCCTGACGTGTTGGTTGTTACCTTGCATGGTTGGCACCGACACTGTAAAGAGCTTTGGATAAAAGCGATGATATAAATGCAATCCATTTACCTCTGAGATACATTAGTAAGTCGCCAGGATACTGACAACATACAAAATAATAAAATATGTGCGAGTGTAGGACACTACGTGACATACGTACACGAGTATACAACCAGGATGATGAAGATAAGGTACTCATAAGGAACTTCTTAAATATGGTACTACACAGTGTTAGGGTAACAAAGGAGTATTTATCTGTCTATTTGTTAGACTGACCATCCATACTGACGGAGGGAGCGCATGGAAGACTTTGTACTTTGTAGGTTCTTCCTCCTCCTCCTCCTCCTCTTCCTCACTCCCTGCTGGGGAGTCTTTATCAGCTGAGCGCTGTGATTGGTTCAGCTCGTGTCAGAAGCTCTGTGAAGTGGTCAAACTGATTTGCCTGGACCTCTGATTGTGTGTGTGTGTGTGTGTCTGTGTGTGTGTGTTGTTTGTGTGTGTGTTGTTTGTGGTCTATCATCTCTATTTCTCTCTCACTCCCCCCTTGCTTGCTCTCACATCCACTTGAGCCTCCCTCTCTCCCTCCCTCCCTCCCTCCCTCCTGCTCCCTCCATTTCTCCTTCCAACTGTCTTTCCTTCCCTCCCTCCCCACTTCCAATCCTCCTTTGTACCTCTCTCTCTCTCTCTCTCTCTCTCTGTCTCTCTGTCTCTCTGTCCATCCAGCCCTCCCCCCTCCCTCCCCCATCCCTCTCTCAGTTTCTTTAGTCTTTTTAATGCAATGTCACAAGAACTGCATGGTCTCACTGCTCCAACTGTCAGCAATACTGCCGGCCTCTCTCTCTCTCGAGGAGAGGAGAGGAGGGAGAGGAGAGAGAGGAGGAGAGAGGAGAGAGAGAGGAGGAGAGAGAGAGGAGTGGAGGAGAGAGAGAGAGGAGAGAGAGAGGAGACAGAGAGAGAGAGGAGAGGGACAGAGAGAGAGAGAGAGAAGAGAAGAGAAGAGAGAGATGTAGAGAGAGGAGAGAGA